>BPLQ01004735.1:0-258879 GCA_021605075.1 Caerostris darwini
TTAAGCACATTAATATTTATTTAATTTTTTTATTTTCTTTAATAAATGGCAACCTGAAATGACAATGTAACATGCAAAGAATTGTTTTGTTTAGCGTTTCTGTTTGTGGATTTGTAAATTGCTAATGATGCCTTTACCGGCCCAAGCGCTTCATGGAATCTTTCAGGTAATTAAAAAATAAAATATAAGTTTATTTCATTAATTATTTTGTAAAAAATTCTCTACATGATATTCCAGTTTCAAAGTTCTGCAATAAGATATTGCGGAATGACAGAAATCAAACAAGATTTTGATGTATGATTTAACTATATTATTAAAATAGTTTAACAAAGTATCTTGTAGTTTACCTAGTAAATTTTCAAAATAGCTACGAGCAACTTTCCCTTCTTTTTTTTTAACCATGATTTCCTTTTAAATGTTCGGTGATACTCAATATATCATAGTTTTGGTTTTACAACTGTTGGTTGCTTTAACAGCGATATTAATATATTTTTCGATTTTCTTAACATTAAACAAAAGTTATAATTATTATCACATAAAATAAATCGAGCTTTAGAATGTGAAATGTTTAAAAGTTATAGGAAACGCAAGAAAATTCTATAATTACAAGGCGTGCGTAGTTTTGAATTGTTTAATGCCTTTAATCTATAACATATTGTTAAAAAATTAAAAACTTTTGGCTTGTTTTCTTTGTTCCAATAATCTGTGCATGAAGAATAAATAGGTCAATTTAATATCTTCTGTCAAAATTGAAAGAAAAATATATTATTTACTGTTTGAGATTCTCTTAGTTAAAAATTGATTTAAAAATAAATTAAAATTTTAATTTTAAATTTATCTGTTTTTATTTTCAAAAAAGAAAAGTCAGAAAAAATAATTACATTGAGGCAAATTCAACATAATACCAAATATCTGAAAGATTTTATATGTATAATTGTGTATTAAAAGTGTTAAAACTGCTTGTGTTAAACAAGCAATGTAAAAGTGTATTTTAAAAGAATAGTATTTTAGAATACGACACATTTATTTTGGTCAATTAAATTGTGTGCTAATTTTGGATTCTATCGTTTTTCATAGCTATCAGGAAAAAAAAGCGATTTTTTTTTCCCCCCAAGAATCATTATTGATAAAATTTCTCAGTTAATTTTATTATGAGAAAATAAAACCTAAACAGCACATAAGAAATTAAAAGTCTTTTAAATTAGAAAAAAATATTTTGTTTTGTCTAATTAAAAATGTATAACTCGATTAAAATAATTTATCTTCTAAATAAATATTTTAATTCTCTCATGGGAAAAATAATATTTATTTGAAAAAAAGTTGATTAGAGATTTGCATATAAAATATTATTTGCTACTGATCCCATGATGCACATAATTCTAGGTAATTTATTATTGTGGCTCATGATATTTAAACAGTACTAAGAATTCTTGTGATATACAGGTTATGTGTAACAGAGGTTTGTACTGCTGGCAATTTGATGACATATGTTGACGATTTATTATGAGATCAAAATAATAAGGAAATACCATAATTTCCTATTTAACCTGTGGATTAGATTTTTACTTGTCCTTTGATTTACTAGATACTATTCAAGTTCTATTTTTATACTCACAGTATTAAATAATAAGTTTTAAAGAGTGGGTTTGATGTCACATTTATATAAAAAAAATGCTATAAATTTATGATAGGGGAAAATGTGAAGGATATATGCAGTTGAGAACTGTGATGAAGTGAAAAACAATATTTTTGATGATTTGTAATCTTCTAGAAAGATCCTAATCAGTTAATTATTGACTTGGCTTTCTTCTGTCACTTTATTCCAGGTCTTCATTCTGTCGTACTAGGATGACACATTTTGTTTGCTTTGTAAAATTTTCCTTTCTTGATCATCCATTGTTTTGTATTCCTTTTTTTTTCTGCTCAGAAAATTCTTTACTTTATTTTTCTCTTTATTTTTTTCCCTTTTTTTTAAGTAGTTCAATTAATTATTATTATTTTTGGTAAAAAGCTTCTGTAGGTAGCAGACTTTTGAATTGATTTTTATGTAACTTCCAAAAAAATAAAAAATAATAATAATTAATGATAATGAAATATAAAATTCATAAATTATATTAGGAGTGAAGAGTTAGCCAAAAAAATTTCTGACTCCTGAGTTGAATTCTTTATGCCATTTCCTGACTTTTTAATGTAATTTTATGAATTATAATTTTTACTAATAGATTTTAAAATTTGTGAAATAAATTCAATTACTTTTATTGAACTTATATATCTACTCATATAAAAGGTTTTTATATTAAGGAAGTATTTTTTACAGTTTTAAAGGTGTAGTATTTGCACTAACTTAAAAATCCATATACTCTAAATTTGTTTATTCTAAATGAAGTAAAGTTATATAGGATAAATAACATCGTATAAAAATAACAGTAATAAAAATAATACCCTAAATTAACGGGTAGCAATGTATTATAGAATAGCCGAAGATGAGTAAAAGAAAATTTGTGTGCCTCCCTCTATTATAGGTTTATGATCAATTGTCCACACAGACTTATTTTAGTAAAATTATAAAATCATACTTCAGAAAGAAAGTAAAAAAATATTGTAATAAAAAAAAAAGATAAATTTAACTGTTTAGCTGTCATTAATTCAATTATTTTTCAAATTCAAGCAATTTGCATTTTTTTAACTGTTCAAAATTGAACAAAAAATGATAAAATTTAAAAGTAATGTAAGTTTAATTTTTATTTAAGAATCCAACACTTAAAATTGAATTTCATGGAATTGTGATAAAAAAAAATTGTCATATAAGAAAATCTACTTTTAATTTCAGTTGCTCAGTCTTACAATCTGTCATAGATGTTGAATAATTATACATTTTGACTGAAATAATCAATGGCAACTAAACTTATTACACAATTAAAATACACTTATTCTGAAATAAAGGAAATTAAAAATATGAAAATAGGGCTTCCACGAATGAATTGTACTGACTGAAAATATTAAGCTTGGAAACTAATATGAAAGAGAAAAAAAGCTTGGAACCATATATTTTTAGAAATTTTCAAACTATATAAATTAAATTACATGGATATATATATTGCAATGTATGGGCATTTGGTGCAGTTTTATGACTGATATCCTATTGATTAAAAAGGCCAAATAAATATTGTATGAATTTTTTTTTATGTTCTAATATATTTAAAATTACTTTAAAAAAATTAAATGATTTTGAGTACTTAACATTTAATTTATACAGTTTTTTATATAATCTTTTTTACTAGTTTTCTTGAATTTAAATTTGGTTGTTTTCGTATAAACAAATCTCAAAAATAAATGCAAAATTACTTACTTTATTCCGACAATATACTACTATTATATGATTTTTTAATGCATTAGTTCATTTAAGAAATTCAGACTTATTTATTTTTTATATGTATTTGCTCATTGCTTTGGATTTCTTCTGTCAAAATTATATTATTTAGAATTTTAACATATTTAAAAAAATTTATTTCATGTTATTATTTAGTAAATTCCTATTTTTATTGCATTTAATACACTTAAAACAAAAAAATCTTGCGGAATAGATCTTGATGGTAATGAAAGAGTTATTAAAGATACATATTAATATGTTCTTAATCTTTAGAGCTCATCTGTTGAGCCTATGCAGGTTGATGCTCCCCCAGAAGATAATGACACGACTGAGGAAGAGGCTTACATTGTTGAAAATCCTACCTTGGTAAGTTGAATTACAATTTGACTAATACCTAATTGTTTAATAAAACATTAAGTTATAATGCCAGTTATGCATATAAATTTCTATTAATATATTATATGAAGGAATAAGGTAAAATATTATTATTTTGTGATTAGAATTTAATTTGAGAAATTGAGAATAATATAATTTAAATTCATATTAAATATAATTTTATAAAAAGTTGATTTTTAAAAAGCTTTATATAATTTGTTTATTTTATGAAACTAATTAGTTTGTTAGGGAAAGTGATTGTTGGAGAAGACAGTACAACATAGAAATTTATAAATACTATAAAGACCCAGAAATTATAAAATTTATTAAGATCCATAGATTAAACTGGGTTGCTCATTTATTTAGAATGAATGATTTAAACCTGTAAAAGGCTTTTTTTGGCAAAGCCACAGGAACAAAAGAATAGGGCAACCCAAGTTACAATGGATAGACGGAGTTGAAAAAGATTTTGCTCAACTAAAGGTTAAGAATTGGAGGACCATTATCACACGGAGGAATGCATGGAAATTTCTTCAAAGGAAATTCTTGGCCCACTCTGGGTTGTCGTGCTATTGATGATGATGAAGTAATTCTTAATTATTATTCAGTTCTTGAAATATTAGTTTACCATCTTATCCTGCAACAAATCTTTATTCTGTGGAAAACAGTTTATACATTTTATAATTTTTATATTTCATTCTTTATAATAGTCATTTTAATTAATTTTCTTCAAAAAAAATTTTACTTTTTTCATTTAGCCACTCAAGTAATGAGGGAACAAAGGCCCTTTTATATCCTTGTTTCACTAGAAAAATACTTTATAATATGTTTCATTTGATATAATTTTTTATTGAATTCTTAATTATTTTATCTTCTATTTGCAGTTAAAAAATACTTTTTTTTTTCTTTCAGGATTTGGATTCCTACATTGCTAACTTTACTGGCTTAGCTAAATTGTATAGATTGCTGTACATTGCGGATCATTGTCCCTCATTACGAGTTGAGGCTTTAAAAATGGCTATATCTTATGTACAGACTACATACAACACAAATATGTACCATGTGATTCACAGAAAATTATTGGAAGCTGTTGGGTTAGTGCATGTTTTTTAATATTCCATTTTAATTATTTAATAATTTCTTAATTTTTTAAAATGTATTTGATTAGAACTGAAGGAAACAGTTTCAAGGAAAAGCTTAAAATTGATTTTTAAAGTCTCATTAAATTGATTGAAATTAAGTTTAAACAAAAAAAATTTGAGTTATAGAACCCTGTAATATATAATATGGGAACAAATTAATTTTTTTTTCTTCATGAAAAATTAATTCTTATAGTAAATTTTTAATATTTTACAAATCTAAGTTTATTTCATTAAAAAGTATATTATTATCTATAAAAGATGTGTGAGCAAAATTTGAGCTTTACTGCTCATCAGGAAATAACTTACGAATCAATTTAAGAGTCTTTAAACAACATGAGCAAGTTTAATAAATGCATATTACAATAGAGATGTAAATTACTAATATTAAGTAAAAGAAATTAACAACAAGCATATTGAAAAAGTAATAAAATGTAGTATTTTCATTTTGTTATATCAAAATCACATTGGTATTCAGTTGAATGAAGCTGTTTTGTTAGTTGATAAGTATTTGGCAGGGAGAATTCTTAATTCCTGATACAAACTTTAAGGGATATGATAATTTTGAAGTATACATAATTGTTCAGAAACAAAAAGTTATTGAAATTTTTTATTTAAGATAAAATTTATCCGAATAAGTTTTCAGTTTTGGGTTTGCCAAGTTTCAAAAGCACTGTCAATATTCTCATGTTCTATACATTTAATTCCAATAATGATGCTTTTTATTTTATGTATTTATCTTTATTTGCTTTAAAGGAGAAAAAAATAATGGTGAATGTTTTGTTTTTTAGTGAATGAAATATTTTTAAAAGTTAGGCATATTTTTGATATTTTCTTATATACTCCTTTTAGTAATTCAAATCTTCCCGATGTAACTGGTGGCTTAAATGCTGGAGCTGTACCTTTAGACACTCAGTGGATTGAAACTAAAAGCAAAAAAGCTGCACTCAAATTGGAGAAGTTAGATACTGATTTAAAGAACTATAAAAGTAATTCCATCAAAGAAAGTATTAGACGTGGCCATGATGATTTAGGTGATCATTATTTGGATTGTGGAGATTTAAGCAATGCCCTGAAATGTTTTTCAAGGGCAAGGGATTATTGTACAAGTGGCAAACATGTAATCAACATGTGTCTTAATGTAATAAAGGTAAATATGCACCTTAGATCATTATTTAATGTACAAATTAACTATATTTTATGTGTTCAAGAATATTCTTGAAAATTTTGTATTTTAAGTATCAATTGATTAAAAGTAGTAAGTATCATTGTGTTCCTATACCTATTAACTTTATAAGTTAAATATATGTATATATATATAGATATATATTGTAGTAATATTGGAATATTTTTTAATTATTAAAAACAAAATAAAATTTTTCATTTATTAAGAGTGAAAGTTTTGAAAAGGGAAGGAAAATGGCACCACTGATGAGTGCTGTTATTTTACAGTGTTTAATATATTCAATATTATTTTTTTTAATCTTCTTTCACTCTACGCTATTTCTGATAACCAACTTCACATGCAAGACTCATATCAGTTAAACAAATGCAAACTGTTGTATAAGAATGTTCAGAAGTGTAACGACCATATTGATGAATTATTTAATATTTTATCAGAAATGTATTGTAGGACAATAATTTTATGTGTCAAGTAGTAATATTTAATACAGTAATATCAATAATAATAATGAAATAATATATCAAATAATAATTTCTCATAATATCTTTGTTCTCAAGCAAATTTCTCACACACACACACACACATATATATATCTTGAATAATATTTTTCTTGCCACAGGCTTCAGGTTCAAATCCTGGCAGTAGCATGGATGTTTGTTAGTGATTTGGAATCCACATTAAATTGTAGGTCCTGGTCTAATTAGCCTAAAGTATTGACAAAATGACCAACAAATCAAATAAAAAATATTCTCCCTTTTTCTTTTTTTTAAGGAATCTGAATGCGAGGCAGTTACAGGTTTTTGTAGTGAATATTATTACGATTTTGTTGTATACAATTTGATTATGTTTCTATGTAATACATAATAAATTATATGTAGCAAATGCATTTGTGACTTTTGTTGTGGAAAATGATTTTTTATTTGTTTATTCCTTATTTGTATTGATGTCTTATGTTCTTTTATATATAAATTTTATAAAATTAGGCATGAACTATCATTTTTTTTTCTTTACAATTTAGTGTAGGTGTTGCTTATTGAAACATTTAATTGCAATTGAAGTAATGTTTTAGGTGAGTGTATATCTACAAAATTGGTCCCATGTATTAACATATGTCAACAAAGCAGAAGCTACCCCTGAAGTTGCTGAGGTAAATTTCAACATTTATTTTGTGAAATTGTTTCTGCGTAAGAAGTTAAAAAAGAGTTTTAGGATCTGAAAAAGCATTGATTGAGATATAATACATTCATATCGTTAATTTAAGAATGGTTTACTTTTTTTTAATTGCAACATTTAAAATTCTTAATGAATAATTGTTGGTGAGTTGTATAAAAAAAATATTTAATGTTTAAAAATAAAAAGTACATGCTTTTATTAATTCAGGAAATAAAATTAAAATTAAATTTTATTGTTAAGCAAAAAATTATTATTTTAAAAGAATCTTAATATTTTATCGTTATGGGCTGATTTTTCATATAAAAAATTTTTTTAATTAGACAAAATTTAAAAATTATGTTTGCACTAAAATCACCAAATTATTAAACATGTATTATAAACATTTAACATTATTAAAACATTTATAATAAAAGAAAGGTTAATAAAACTGAAATTTATTACACAATTCAAAGTATCTTTTTTTTTATTAATTGCTGAATCTAATAATTTTATTTTATATCAATAAGTACTATCAGTTTATTATTCGGTAGCTCTTAACCCCTTACCTGCCGAGGAAAACTTACGAGATGCGCTCTCCAGTGCCACCGGTTTTCATAGTTATTGGAGGAAAAAAAGAGGTGCGTTTTGCAACATAAAAACTTTTTACTTTCACAGAAAAAATAAAATGTAAAAAAAACAAAAATTCTAAATTTAAAATATAGAATAACAGTGTAATAAAACAGATGTTAGAACTTATCTGCTGTGTGATATTTCCTAAAACAAGAATTCTTTATTGTTTCATATTGTAAAATATGATAGGAGAAATAACTATTTATTTAAAATGTCTAAACTTGTTTTTTAGAAACCAATTCACATAAACCAAAATCACATTCATTGCATTGATAGCTGGTTTCACGACGAGACGGAAGCAATAGAAGAATAAAAAAAGCACGACCTACTCGAACAGAAACAGAAGCAAAAACTTCACAGCTATGACTCACCGTTTCAGAAACATCCCCTTTACCAATACCCTGTCCCTTTTCTCTGAAATAATAAACTCCTTTTCAAACATTGCCAAGGTCATTTTGGGGCATTCCTAGACCGTGAGAGCAGTTTTCTTTATAGCAACGCAATGCAAAGGATCGTACTTCGGAAAGGCGTATATATACGCCGGCGGCAGTGAACGCCTCGGTTGAGTGAGGCGTATATATACGGCGGAGGCAGTTAAGGGGTTAACTGAGATTAAAAATATATATGTTTTATTTAAATTTAAAAAATAACTTTTCAAAGATTTTGAACTTTTTCTTTATTTGAATGTTATGACTCTATGTTGAATTAGCTGTTCATATTTACAAATAAAATTCTGAAAAATTTGTTTTTGTGGCAAATTTCCATATTTCATTCAATGTTTTAAAAGTGATATGTTTTAAATCTGAATTATTTTATAAAGTGAATTTTGGGTTTAATTTCAGGCTAATGCCAAAGATTGCAATCAGTCAGTGTTGACAAAACTCAAGGTCGCTGCTGGTTTAGCTGAATTAGCAACTAAAAAATACAAGTCAGCTGCTAAAAATTTTCTTGCAGCATCTTTCGATCACTGCGATTTTCCTGATGTGAGTGCATTTCTGCTTTTCAAAGTCTTTGAGCAATGTTTTATTATTAATTTGATTTATAAATTTTTTTACTTTCATGGTATTATATAATTATGACTGTATAAATCTTTATTAAATAAATTAACATATAATTACAGTTAATATCTCCAAATAACATTGCCATGTATGGAAGTTTGTGTGCACTTGCATCTTTTGATAGGCAAGAGCTTTTGAAATATGTCATATCCAGTAGGTAAGTTGAAAATTTGGTTTCAGAATACATTGTTTTCATATTAAACATTTTCTTAATTTGATTCTCTTATCTTTCCCTATTTTAAAATGTTATTTTGCTTCATGAAATTTAATTTATTAATTGATTTATTGCAGAACTTCATTTTTTTTAAATTGAAGATATGGTTTAGAATTAGTGAATATGATCACATGAAAAAAAAATTTTTTTTTTTTGGTAGTCAAATAGGCAATAGAGGTTCAAAAACATATTTCATATAATTTTTTTATATATTTATTCCTTTTAATAAGAAATTGAAACATTTTTTTTTCTGAACTAGAAAATATCTGCAATATATTTTATTCAAAATTTTAGTCTTTTTGGAATTTCTATAGGACGTCTTGTGGTTTGAGGTATCCTTATTAGTAATATAATTCTAAACAAACTATCTACTATATACTAAATAAAATATTTATTAAAACTAAAGTTAATAATATATTGTATATATCCTAAATAACAAGGTATCTGTTAGTCAATATTATCTTCTAAATAAATATTTAAAACATTAATAAATCCTAAATATAAATTTCTCAATTTGTTTCTTTAACTTTATTTTAATTGGTACAATTGGCAGTATTTTATAAAAAATATTATTGCAATCTTCTATTTTGTAATTCAGTAATGATTTTATATTTTGAATGGCAAAGTTAACCAAAATTATATGTATATATATATATATTTACAATCCAAATAAAGCAACCTAAATACATTTTATTGTCACAATAATTATGTGATTTTTTTTTTTTTAATTGCAGTAGCTTCAAATTATTCTTAGAATTAGAACCTCAATTGAGAGACATAATGTTTCGTTTCTATGAATCTAAGTATGCATCATGCTTGAAATTGTTGGATGAAATTAAGGTTAGTTTATTTCAGTTCTTATTTTTATTTTAATTTCCAATTGCTTAAAAAATTTGTATGGTAATAATTGCTTTTTTCCATTAACAGGATAACATGCTTTTAGATTTGTATTTGGCTCCTCACGTACAAACTTTATACACCGAGATACGTCACAGAGCTCTTATCCAGGTATTTGTTTTTTCTGTATAATGTTTTAATAGCATAATAATTTATTTTTAATAAAATTAAAAGTTTTTTTTAAGTATATTATTTATGTATTCAAAAAGATTTGTTATAATAGACCTGATTTTTATTTTATATAGCTTCTTTTTAAAAATATTGTTTTTAAAGCTTCACTGTGAGTATTTAAAATTGATTTGAATTTAAAGATTTAATTTTCCTTTTAATTTCCTTTTTTTTTCTTTAAAAATGTTTCATCACCCTTAAAATTTTCGGAATTGTTAATTTTAATGTAAAATTATATTTAATTTTTAGTTTAAAAACAAACAAACAAAAAAAAAAAAAAATATTTAAGCTTAGATTCTTGTAGCTTACATTACAGAAGGATACTTTTACAGATGTATATTATTAAACTAATCTGGGTTAAAGTATATATAATTAAAAAATCTATTTATCTGGCTATAAAAAATTAAAAAATCTGTTTATTATGTTTTTATATTATAATAATTCTACTATATATTTGTGTTGTAGTAATTTTTTTTCCCAAAAAAAGTATTTCAGCCCATATGTATCAGCTGACTTGAATAAGATGGCTGCTGCCTTCAATACAACAGTTAATGGTTTGGAAGATGAACTTACATTGCTGATTCTTGATAACCAAATACAAGCAAGAATTGATTCTCATAATAAAGTAGGTCTTTTATTTGCCCTTTTGAAAATAACAATACTTTTTTTTCCTCCCCAGTGCAAAGAACTTGTTTTTCAGCATTTAGTCCATGAAGCTTGCTTATCTTATGACAATTTTATTGAAGGCATAATAAAATTGTCATAAGATAATAAATATAAAACTGCTGTGTGCTATCAGTTTATGTGCAGTAATGCTATTATTTATGAGAAGAGAAGTACAGTAAACACTTTTTAATGTGTTCTGATTGAACCATTACCTTTCTGACTTTTTGTGTGGATTCAGAATTTTATTGAGCTTGGCCATCAAGTCATGAGCTCTACTTACAGTTTTGCCCTATGTTTATTGTAACTGCCTGTTTTCATTTCAGTATAGAGTAAAACTCTTAAATCTGCTGCCCTAAATTTGTAATCAGGAATTAATGTATAATTTATAACAATTTTTTGAATGAGGGAACTGAACCACAAATGCAATGCTGTATTGGATATTTTTTTAAATGTGTGCATATGCTCATATGAATATTATCTTTTTATAATTTATTTCTTGAATGTGTGTAGTAAATAAGAATTAAGAATAAGCTTTCTTAAATGCTTTGATAGGGAATATATATATATATATATTCCCTATCAAAGTATTTAAGAATTTTAAGAAAGAATTTTTCTTCATATACTCTATGCATGAAAAGTTTTTTTTTTTTTTCTGTATTGTTAATTATCATTTTACTATGTCATTTTATTATAAACTATAATATATTTTTACTTCTAGATTTTGTATGCAAAGGATATTGATCAAAGAACAACTACTTACGAAAAAGCCATTAAAATGGGCAAAGAATATCAAAGGCGTACAATTGTAAGTTAATTGCTTTTATGTTACATTAATTATAAGAGATGTTTTTATTTACAAAAAATAAGTTTCGTTTTTATTTTAACATATATTTTATGATAAAAAATTAACTGTTTTTTTTCCCCATTTAAGCAACTTATCCTCAGGTCAGCCATGCTTCGCAGTCAAATTCAAGTGAAAGTAAGTTTTTTATTTTATGTTTTGAAATAGGGATTTTCAAAAATAGGTAAAAATTTTAGTTTTCAAACTTAATATGTTTTTAAATTGTAAAAGAAAATATAATTTTATATCTATAATAAAAAAAAAAAAACTATTTTGTTAATTTTATTTGGGTAGATGGAAAGCAAATACTGCTAGAAATTAAAAATCTATATTACTTGTATCTTTAGAAAAAAAAAATTATATTTATAAATTTTTTTTTTTTTTTTTTTTACAAATTTAAAAAAAGAAGGAAACATATATTTACAGAAATAATCATTACAAATTTTAACTTCTCAGTTCAGTAATATTTTCATGTATCTTCTGTAAAAGGTATGGATTTCTGTCTGTTGCTTATAAAGGCAATATTGTATCAAGTTTATAATAAAATCAGCACAACATTTAATTGTTAAATTTTAATTTATAACTATATAATTTAATTGATGAAGGTCCTCAGTCTGAATGAAAATTTCCCTTTATGGAAGATAATTGAAATGATCTAGGTCAATATTTAAGTCAAAAGTTTTAACCCTTTTTTTGTTGTTGCTGCATTTACATTTTTTATTGACAATGGTATTATTTTAGAGAAATTGGAATCATTTTATCAAATGCTTCTTTTATTAATTCTTAAATATAAATTATTTTGCACATAAATGCCAACTACCAAAAAATAAAATTTAAGAAAAACATTTGTAATAATTTTTTTATGAATATAACTTTTTTATTATTTATAAATGATTTAATTTTATTTAAGAGCAAAAATTCACACTGTGGTTAATTTTGTGAATATTTATCTGAATAAATTATTAAACATAATTTAATTTATTCTGTTTCAATTTCATTAATGCAGAAACAAGTCGTATGACTCAACTGTTGAAATTTTAAAGCATCATTCAATCAAAGTGTTGAGCAGCGACATTTAAAACGTCAATCAATCACAAGCCTCAGGCATGGCACATTAAGACTTGTAATTTGTCAACACTTTGTGCTCTGGTGTAATTGTGATTTTATTTTGCTTTTTGTATATCATTTATAACTTATATTAGTGCTGTAAAGGCACTGAATTGACTAATATCAGTTCATTCATGTATTTAAGAGTCCACCTCGTGAAGGATCTCAAGGAATCGACGTGTCAGTTGCTCCTCTTAACCATTCGCCAAGAAATTAAATGTGTCCTTCTGTAAGTAGAAATTTTAATATGTTGCTTTATGTAACGTAATTTTTTTTTTTTTTTTTTTTTTTTTTTTTTTTACTTTTTCTTTTTGCTAGATGGTGTTAGAAGTCATGTTATTGTTTTTTAGAATATTTTAATCATTTTTTTTTTCCTGGATTAACCATTATATTATTTCTTTTAACCTGGGAAATATATGATAAATTGATATTTCATTTATCACAGTTTCAATTTTTTAAACATGAACAAAATTTTAAAAATACAAATGTTTATGTAGATAATTTATTAAGTAGAAACAAAAATTAAAGCCTCTGAAAACATACAGTTTATAGAGTGAGCTTAAAAATAAGAACGTAGTGAATATATATAAAGTAAGTTAGCATTATTGAAAATATGACTATTATATATTGTGGAAAATTCTATTTAATTTCTTCTTTTCACATAAATTATATCTTTTTTGCACAATTGAGTTGAAATAATCTGTATGTGAAATTGATCCTAATTTGTCATTATGTAGTGATGCCATTTAATTGTAGAATTATTAAATGCTCATCGCATCCTTTTTTTTTTTTTTTTCCCCCAATAAAAGTGGGCTGCATGGACAGTGTTCTATTTTCCATCAGTATAAGTACAGATTGACTTCCCCTATAAAATCTTGCAAAAGAAAATTGTTTTCATTTAGCATCTCATTTTGGAGATTTAAAATAGATTATTAATATTTAATAAAGGATATAAAAATATTTTTGCTTTATGGTTATCCTTTGTGTACCCATTTTTTTATCACTTGTGACATAAATAATTTTCTTCCTTTTAGAGTCATATAAAAGAAAATTTTGTTATATTTGTGAACAATAAGCTTTATATTATATAGTATCACACATAAAAGTTAATAAATGTTTCTTTTCATTGTATAATGGCAATTTACTGAGGAGGTCCCAATACATTCAGTTTTAAAAATCCAATTACATTATAAGTTGTATTTTTAAAATGCAAATAGGAATGCAATAGGATACATTTTAAAATACAATAGGAATTTTAAATTTGAGCTGCATTATATTATTTTTAAATAAATTTGGAGAATAATGATAAAAAAAATCTTTAGAAATCAAAATAACCCTGACCCCAATATGCACATGTGGTGTTGTTACCCCCTAAAAATCCTCCCTGAAGGCACTGTTCTTCTCTCATCACCCGCCAGTGGGCTATGCGTGGATATACATAAGTTGCACATGAGGTTCACTGATGCTTAAGGAATAAAAATACTTTGTTCACTGATGTTTAAGGAATATAAATACAATCTTTAGAAATTAAAATAACCCTGACCCCAATATGCACATGTGATGTTGTTACCCCATAAAAATCCTCCTTGAAGGCATTATTCTTCACTCATCGGTGGGCTGTTCGTGGATATACATAAGTTGCACATGAGGTTCACTGATGTTTAAGGAATAAAAATACTTTGGCTATTCATTTTTATATTTATTTAAAAATAAGTATTAATCAATATTTTTAAAAATAATTCTAATTCTTTTATTCTTTCAGAAATGAACTCTTAAAAAACTATGATTATAAAGAAGCCATCAATGTTTTATGACAACTTCCATTGTAAGTGTGCTCAAACGAGGATTTGTAAATTTGATGTGTAATAAAAAGTGTGTATTGATTTCTGAAGTTCAAAACTTTTTCTTGTATCTCAGTATGCCATGAATTAATTTAATTACTTTTTTTAAAATATTACACTGATGAATTTTAAATGTAGTTTTCAGATCAGCATTTTCCTCAACTGCCTAATTAATCTATGCAAAAAGAAGTAATGTACTGTAACCATAACTAAAATTGGTTTACAATTGTATTAAAATTATAATTAAATAATTTTTTTGCTCTTTTGTTAAAATTTTCCTTAGCATTCATCTTTCAAGTATTTATTCTGACAAAATAAATATTTTCTACAACATTTTTTTCTTTCTGATTATAACAATGTTTTAGAATGTGATAAAATTCTGCTCTTATTGGGAAGAGTGCAATTTTCTAAAAATGTTACATTATATTATGTTTTCATAACCTTTAAAAAACGACAATTTTAAATTAAATCAATTGAAGTTTCAGAATTTATTAAAATATATAATGATGGTTCATTTTTGATCACCATCTTTAAAAATTTTATATTCATTTATTCTATTTACTGATTAGTGGTAGAATCGTATCAAAATAAATGTATCATTATTTTTATACTGCATTTTTTAATGAATTATGGCATAGCTTTCTGTGAGTTCTAATTTTTGAAATTTTGATCTTATGATCCTAATGTGAATAAAATAACATTTTTTTTATGATATAAAGTTTTTTTTTGCCAAAAACATATAAATATATAAACAATATTTATATATAAAAATTTTTTAACTTCTAATTAATGAAAACAGAAATCCGTAATAATTTTGAAATAATTATTTTATTATTTTACCTCTAAATTTTGTGGAAAATACCGAAGTTTTCAATATTGACGAAAATGAATTTAAAAAAAGAGACGACTTATTTGAACTTATTCGACTTATTATCACTGAAGGGAATGTTTATTACACTGTTTTTGTATTATTAATGTCTAAGACAGGTTTCAAAATAAAATATTTCCTTTACCAAGCACCAAGAAGACAGAATGAAATGAAGAATAATGGCCATATCTATGGTTTTATTTTATTTATTTATTTTATCTGCTTCTCTTTTTATATGTCTTCTGATAAATTCTATTCTATCCCTAAATCTTTTATTCACTATCAAATGTCATATAATAATTTTCATGATTAATATTTTTACAATACCATTATAAACAGCAAAATTAAAATGTTCAGAATTGAATAATTATTCTGACTGCTTCTTGCAATGTATTTAGCCACTTGTTATTGCCGGTTTAGGGCTTCATCCTTGTTGGACCGCTTTGAATCTCTTTAATTGATCAAGATTTTGTTTTTAATATTTTCAAGACCCTTAATAAATATAAATCAGAAATCTACATGTAAAAAAATCTAAATTTGTGATATCATTTCATTCTCATAGTTAAATTTATTGAATAACACAACCTCTGTGCAGCGCCTGATGGCCGATTGACTAGCGCTTGGTGCCACAGGTTTCAGATTTGAGTCCCGGCGGTGCCATGGATGTTTATAGTGGTTCGGAATCCACTTTAAATTGTAGGTCCCTGTCTAACGTGATCGTAGGGCTGACAACCCTAAACCTTAAAAAGAAAACATCTCCTGTCTGTTAACTATTATGTAATCTTGCAATTTTTTTTTTGTTAACCAGATGCACATGTGATTGTTGTTTGGCTAGGACTGTTTGCTAGAAATACCAGAATGAATCTTGAGAACAATGTTAAGAACTTCTGCATACCATTCTTTTTCAACTCTTTTGTTTTGATAATTTGTAGGTGAGATGCTGTACTTAATGCTAGTAATTTAGCTGGGTTGCCAGCACTGGCAGAGAATCGAATGTTTGGCACATTGCACCGAGTTGCCGCAAACGTTTTTCTTCATTTGTGTCGGCACATTTGTGAACTACATGCCATGAATTTCACATTCGAATTGCACATAAACAACAACTGATAATCGATTATATCATTTATCGCTTAGTAGAATTTACTAGAGACTGATCGCAGTGCCATATTTTCCCTGATTTGGAAATTTTTGGAACTAAATCTTTTGTTCCAAAAAATACAAGTTCAATTCAGTTAGTATTACAGTACAGATTGTTGGATTATCACTATTAGTTTAGAATATTCTCTAGTTTGAAGTCTAGATTATAGATATTGTTAAATATTTTATTAAAATATATAGATAAAACTGGTAACTAAGTGAAGGAAAGAAAAAAAATTTTCAAGGAATTAAACATCATTACAATATATATATATTATATTTTAATTAATTTTATATTAAGTTTTGATGTAGAGCAAACAATGTCTTTTTGGAACATTTTCATGTAAAATTGGTTTTTAGGAAAATATACATATTATTAGCAGAATCCGGCATACGTTGTCCAACCAAAAAAAAAAAAAAAAAAATTTTGTAGAAAATTACATGTCTCGAATATATTCTCCATGTTCCAATATATGTGCACTGCAGCAGCATCTGGTGGCAACTTGTAACAAAGGGGATAGCATAAAAATGTTATCCATGTTTTGTCAAACACACACAAAACATTTCATCAAAATCGATCCAGCCGTTTAGGAGGAGTTCAGTGACAAACACATGTACAGAAGATATATATATATATATAAATAAAGATATGGGTGAAAAATCTGAAAACGCCCACCATCCAGTTTTTGAAAACAGGGATGACTAATGATCAGCACATTATTATTAACTTTTAATTTTGAGACGCAAGTCTGATTTTTAATTCTGGATTAAAGCCTGAATGTTACTTGTATATCTTCTTAAAGAAGAAAATGTAGATATGATTAACTGCTGTTTGTTTTTACCACAAAGCTATTAATATTTCCGAAATGCATATTTAGTAAGGTTTCTGGTATTGGTATTATATAACATTTATATTATATTTATATATTACAATTACACTAAATTATTAATGTAGCTCTGTTCATTATTGAAAATGAAATATTGACATTTTAATTAGATAAATATTATTAAAACTAAATTCTCTTCTAGTATTCCCTTGCTAATATAATTAATAATTTTCTCTAATTATAATTTATAATTAATTAATTATAATCAATTCTCATGCTTAACATTAAATTATTTCAAAGTACAATATTTTATTAATTTAGTGAATTTAATATTAAAATGTTGATATTGGTAAATTAGCAATTGTATAAAATATAAATTAATAAATATTGCAGGTACCTTGATGTGCAATATTTTTCATTTTAGTTAGCATCATATTATATCTTTTTTCCCACATTTATTTGAGCTATTTAATTTTTTCTTAAGGAAACACATTGAACTGTTTACTGTAAATCGCACTAGATGGCAGCACCATACAAATGTTAGCCAAGAGGGAAAAAATTAGCCATCAATTTTTAAAACATTCTTTACAATTATTAGAATTATAATACGAATTTATTTATAAATATTTGCAAAATATTGTATCTCATGTTATGTATCTGTGATAATGGAAAAATTAAATTAAAGAGTGGGGAAAACGTAATAACATTTTTCTTATAAGAATAGTGTTTGTTGTTGTCGTATCCCTCATGGAAGGTAGGCAGCTTCTGTTGTGATGGAGCACCCGTAGGTAGAAGTCTGACTTCTGCTCCGCTTCGCTGAAGAAGGAAGGCGGTGACTTCCGGGAGGACTTTAAAGGGGAACCCGCATTTGCATGTCGTATGGGAGAGAACTCCCCCCCGTGTAGTCCGACTCCCGAGGCAAGATGCTGAAGAACATCACAAACGCCATCGAGTCTCCTCGTTTTTTGATACAGTGTTTACAACTTAAAGTGTTTCAGTGAATTGAACCTCAGCTCTAATACTCACCAGCGGCACAGGTTGCCACGAGTCGGCCATAGTGTTTGTTTCCTTGAAATAATAATAGTTTTAGAACAATTTTATTATTTTGTCTATAAATTTCGTGAAAAATTTAAAGTTTATGTTTATGAAAAAAATTGACTATGTAAATAGAGATTAATGCATTATAAAATTAATTATCGGCTTCATGATTGTTTTGTGGAAAATCTATTTTTTACAGTACCAATTTTACAATTGGTCGTTCTATTAAGTTAATTTTCGTGAAAGGTCTGATTTTAGACAATCGAATTACTTGTAGGAATTTAATTCACGCGTTTTGTTTTTGGTTTTATGTGTTTAATACAACTTTAATAATAAGATAATAAACAAACACAATTGAGGAATTTTATTATACAAATATATATTATTTATTTCATTTTTTAATATTTTTACATTCAATGAAATAGAACAGAAAATTGCAGAGCAATAAAAAAGATTTACAAATGAAAATAGTAATAAAAAAATGTCTCGGAACTTAGCATTGCTGATTATTGTAATGGCTTCAATACAAATGAGAAATTTTACAAACTTGGTACATAATAATTACTATAATTAATTATAATATTAATATTACCATAATTAATTATTAATAATAGTAATGCTTAGCTGTAACTTTACCTTCAAAAACTGAGTTCAGTCAGAAAGCATGTAAAGCAGAGAAGCTTCTCACATGTACATGGAAGATCATTTTTAAGCCATAAAGATGGGGGAAAAAAAAAGTTGAGTAAACTTGAAAAACAAAATAAATACGTTGTATTTTTGATTTTAATGTATGCTTAAATAAAATTTTCTTAAAATTATTTGGTATTAATTTTGAAACAATATCGATTAATATTAATTGTAAAAAATAATAATCATTCAGCAATTTTGTGTAAGTAATGACATTCGTTACCATTTTGGAGTCTTTGTTTTATTTTCTTGTAGAATTAAGTTCTTTTAGAATTAAGTGTCCTTGAATATTTCGTCAAGTTATTACTGCTAATCGTATCAGATCTCAAGTATATCATTCTTCATCATGTATTCTCACAAGTATATCATTTTTCATCTATCAGTACATCATTCCCACTTTAATATAGGCTGACATCTTATAATTTCAGCATATTAATAACCAGTGTAAAACCGCAACAAGCACTCTTTTTTTGTCCATGATTCATTAGTCACTACTGTTAGTACTGTTCCATTTAGCAGTTCGAACATTAGCATAAACCACAAGAGTTCGTTGACACATTAATAGTTATCCTATATAGCCAGGTCGTTCTTGTCCATAAACTTTGTCTGCTGGTAACAACATAGGGTATCATATCCAACCACTGATTTGTATGACAGCTTTGGTGATTTCTTGATGCACAAGCTCACTGATGGTACCTCCTGAGGCAGCCGGATTGTCTGCAGGTAACAACATAGTGAAGTAGTATCATATCCAACCACTGATTTGTTTGATGATTTCTCTATGCACAAACTCACTGATGGTACCTCCTGAAGCAGCCGGATTGTCTGCAGGTTAACAACATAGGGAAGTAGCATCATATCCAACCACTGATTTGTTTGACAGCTTTGGTGATTTCTCGATGCACAAGTGCACTGATAGTACCTCCTGAAGCAGCCACTGATACTCCACAACTGTAGTCAGGTGGAGGAATTTGCGGAATTTCATCCTGTTGTTGTTTATTATTACCAGAGTACAAATCGCACGTGCTGTGTCCTCGAACCAGAAAGTTGCGTTTGTATGCAACTGGCAACTGGTACGAAGGTATGATGGCAGGTTTCCTGCCACCAGTATAGATGGACACCTTTCCACTTTTGTCGCTTGTTGGAGACGATTGTCTGCTACTGAGTTCTGTGGTAGTGTGGGGTCTTCTGACCATGAAGAAGTTCGAAGAATCCACCACTTTGGTCTCCCCTTCCACCTGTTGCTTGCGATTTCGAATTTCGTTCGTTTCACGCCTGTCTTCGGAACGACTTCTTTGCGCCATTTTCCTGTTGGGTCCGAGAACTGGGTATCGAAGGGGAACGATGGTTTTGTTGCCTTCGAACACCCTGGATGGAGCACGACTGGTTCTCACTTCTGGGGGTGGCTCGGGTATGTCGGGGTAGCTCCAGTTAAGTCCGCTATCAGACTCGGATTCACTGAGGGCCGAGTCCGCAGAGTCTTTGTCCGAGTTGGTCTTGGATCCGAATCCGGTGGAGGTGCTGGAAGATGCGATGGTCTTTGTGGTCTGGTAGCTGTTCTTCTTGGAGGAGTTGTTGGAAGAGTTGGACTTGGTGCTGAGATTGGGCGAGTACTTGGTGCTCTCTTCGTAGCTGGAGTTGTCCGACCGAAAGCCAATGGGAGGACGGATCGTGGGGACGTCGATGAAGATTTCTTCTGTTCCTAACTGGCCGCTGTCGCCAGACAGGAAAGCCTCTTCGTCTTCGTCTAAGAAATGAGTTTTGATGTCTAGCAGATTGAGTTGATTCAATTCCGCGACAGCCTGAAAAAAATATCCTTTATTTAATACTGAAAAAAATTATTTTTCAACATTGTGCGAAATTTAAGTGGAAAATACAGAGTTAGTCTAATTCTTTAAATGTGAAACTTCTTCAAAGGTGCGGTCTGGTGGCCAATTGGATAGCCTGGAGCCTTTGGTATCATAGGCTCCAGGTTCGAATCTGGGCAGTGGCAGGGATGTTTGAGAGTGGTTCGAATTCACGTTAAGCTGTAGGTTCCGGTCAAATTAGCCTAAAGTGTGCATAAAATCACTGTAGAGCGACAAACCAAACCAATCTTTATTGGCGTGACAGCCCCATGGTGGGGTTGTCTGATTTTGAGACAGGAGATGTTTTCTTTTTACGGGTTAGGGTTGTCGGCTCAGCGCTCTACAGTCTTATTAGACCGGCACCTACGGTTTAAAATAAATTCTGAACTACTACAAGCGTCTATAGACTCGAAATCGAAACCTGTGGCACCAAGCGCCAGAGAACTAAAAGGCGAAACTAATTGAAGTATTAATAAGATAGTGATTCAATATACAGATACAAAAAATCTAATAATCTAAGGAGAGAAACCAGTTTGTATGTAGTAAATAAAAAAATTTTATTAAAAAAAATATGATTTATAAAAGTAGAAAATAAGTAGCAATTGAAATTATCATTAGCTGAATTACAGCAGTTACGATTAGAGCACCTGAATTTCATAGTTTTGATTTTTGAATAATTTCTCGATAATCCTAATTAAAATCATTTATTTTTTTTCTTAAATAAAGAAGAATTTGTATTATCGCCCATATGGAAAAATATAGGTTAAAGATTGTTTTTTAGTTGGTATGTGAAAATTAGTAAATATCAAAACTATGGCGACAATTTTTATTTAATCATTTTTTTGTATCATTTTTTCATTTTTTTGCTTGTTATTTTTGAATGTCTCGATATTATGTTTATTTTTCACTAAAGCTTGTTTTGGTTTGCCGCCGTACAGTCATTTTTTGCATACTTTAGACTAATTAGAATGGGACCCACGGTTTAACATGGATTCCGAACCACTCACAAACAAGCATCCATGATTCGAACCTGAAGCCCCTGGTACCAAAGGCCACAGCGCTAGCCAATTTTCCATCAGGCCGCCATTAAATCTTGGAAGTAATGTCAAGGTTTCATTCGCAACTATTAATGAAATTTGAGATTTTTAATTGAAGTAATTACTATGTAAATTTTAATCTTTAAGTGACTATGCAGTGTTTATCAGTCATTCTTTAATAAACTGCTTATAAATGATATGATAATTTCATCCAATTATTTAAGACTTCATACAAAACTTCACCCTATAAAATATATATTGTTTCTTTTACATTTGAAACAAATAATTTTTTTTATAAACAGTAATATTAACTCAGAAACTTTCATTTCTGCAGCATTCATGTACCTTAGGTTTTTTCATTTCAGTTTTCAATGTTGTGACTTCTTCATTTAAATCCTCGCATTTTTCTTTCAACTGTAAAGAAATAAAAAAAAAAACTTTTATCAGAAAATATTATTTTAACGTGAAGGTTTTTTTTATTTTATTATTATTAACATAAATAAATAAGTACTTGAATTTCAGAAAAGCATTTACTTACTTCCATTTCTATTTGCATCAAGTTGATCTTGTCTTCCTCAAGTTTCTGCAACAATAACAACAAAAAAAAGTTTATTTAATACCAGAGGACAACTAATTTCATATATTATTTAATTCTGGTGAAAAATTAAATTACCTTGAGTGCTTGTCGTAGCAACTGGACCTGAAACAAAATTGAAGAAAATGTTAATTATCCATATTTTTAGTCTTGTATTTATTACTCATTGTATAAATTAAATAGTTATGTTAAAGAATCATTGAAGATTTACAAAACAAACACAAACTTTTATTTAAGCAGTTCACGATTGAAGTTTATGGAATGAAAAGTAATGTTTTGTTTTTAAGAAGTTTAATTTCGTGATTTCATAAATTGAGTCATATCTGTCAATATAAGATTGAATTTTGAAAAAAAAAATTCATTGAAGATTGAGAAATTGTATGTTGAAAAAAAATTCATTGAAAAATAAAAAATTGAATTTTGAAAAAAAAAAATGTATTGAAGATTAAAAATTTGAATTTCCTGATATTATAAATGAGTCATATCTATTAAGATGAGATTGAATTTTGAAAAAAAAAAAAAAAAAAAAATTCGTTGAAAATTCAGATTGAATTTTGAAAGAAAAAAAATAATTGGAGTTAAAAAAATTGAATTTTGGGATATCATAAATAGAATCATATCTACTAAGATCAGATTGAATTTTGATAGAAAAAAAATTCGTCGAAGATTCAGATTGAATTTTGAGAAGAAAAAAAATCATTGCAGATTAAAAAAAATTTTTTTCGTGATGTCATAGATTGTGCCATATCTATTAAGATCAGGTTAAATTTTGAAAAAAAAATTCGCTGAAGATTAAAAAAATTGAACTTTTAAGATATCTTACATTGAGTCATATCTATTACGATGATGTCTCACGACTTATTTATGTCGCTTTTTTCATCCATTATGTAATTCAATGGAGCAGAGAAACATATTCTGCTTTAAAAGAGTGCTAAATTATTTTCCAAAACTGATAACAAAACAACTTATCAGCACACTTTCTACTAATTTTAGCCGAAAAAAATATACCAAATGTTCTAACCCAGTGCAATAACTATTCTTCTGCTACTAAGATAAGTTAAAACACACACACAAAAAAAATGTATTTAATGAAGACGTACAAGAATAAAGTACAAATGACGTGTCACTGAACTGCATAAATGCCATTTCCGACAAAGCAAAAAGAGTCCTCAATGACTTAAATCATGCAGAAAAATGACAGGGGGGGGGGAAGATTGTACCATCCTATCAGCAATAATCTGAAATCTCATATGAAACGTGCTCTGCAGTTAACCAACAAAATTATACATATGTAAATTGAAAAGCTGGTAGAAGAACTGCGTGAAAAAATGCCAGATATGTATCTGGCTAGGGTTAAGTTTTTGAAAGTGAAACACCAAGGTCAACTCGCTGCTCCGTCACATAATAGCGTACTTGTATGCGCCGGCAAAAAAAATTGCTTATTATTTATGTTTTATTTAAATTTTTGCTTAGTAGTTTCTGTTTCTGAGAAATTATTGAGTTCCTTGACTCTATTCTAAGAAATTATTAAGTTCTTTGACTGTATTGAATTTGATGATTAAATCTGCTGATAAAAGCGATGATGTGTTTTTTACCATTTAGGTCAAGACGTATTGAGTGTTAGTGTGTTGATGAATTTGAATTGTATTAATGAGATTTTATTATGGGTCTACGGAAAGATTTGGGTTTTTGTTTCTTTTTCATAATCCATATATGTACTTTGTCACAGTTCGTAAGCAGAAAATATAAATTCTTGTTAAATAAAACCCTTATTAGACCTATTTTGAGCTATGGCTCTGAAACTTGGACTTTGACAAGATCTGATTTGGGTCTATTTGAGCAGAAGAGTTTAAAGGTTATTCTTGGAGGTGTTAGGGAAAGTGATTGTTAGAGAAGACGGTACGATGTAGAAATTTATAAATGCTATAAAGACACAGATATTATAAAATTTATTAAGATCAATAGATTAAACTGTGCTGCTCATGTATTGAGAATGAATGATTTAAACCTGTATGAATTGTATAGCTGAATCTGAATTATATTAATGAGATTTTATTATGTGTCTACGGAAAGATTTAGGTTTTTGGTTCTTTTTCATAATCCATATACACTGAAGTGACAAAAGTCATGGGATAGCAATATGCAAATTTTCAGATGGTAGTAGCATCGCGTAGAACAGGTATAAATGCGCAGTGCTTTCGCAGAGCTTTCATTTCTGTTCAAGTTATTCATGTGAAGAGGTTTTGACGTGATGATGACCGCACGACGGGAATTAACAGACTTTGAACGCGGAATGTTAGTTGGAGCTAGACGCATGGGTCATGCCATTTCGGAAATCGTTAGGGAATTCAACATTCCCAGATCCACTGTGTCAAGAGTGTGCCGAGAGTATGAAATTTCAGGCATAACATCCCACCATGGACAGCACAGTGGTCGACCGCCTGCACTTAACGACCGAGACCGGCGACGTATGCAAAGAGTCGTAAATTCTAACAGACAAGCAACACTGCGTCAAATAACCGCAGAAATCAATGTGGGACGTACAAGGGACTTGTCTGTTAGAACTGTGCGGAGAAATTTGGCTTTCTTGGGCTATTCCAGCAGAAGACCGACTCGAGTGCCTTTACTGACAGAACGACATCGCTTGCAGCGACTCTCGTGGGCACGTGAGCATATCGGTTGGTCCCTAGATGAATGGAAAACCGTGGCCTGGTCCGATGAGTCACGATTTCAGTTGGTAAGAGCAGATGGTAGGGTTCGAATGTGGCGCAGACCCCACGAAGCCCTGGACCCAAACTGTCAGCAAGGCACTGTTCAAGCTGGTGGTGGCTCCGTAATGATGTGGGCTGTTTTTTTCATGGCATGGACTTGGTCCTCTGGTGCGACTGGACTGAACATTGACTGGAAATGCTTATGTTCAGCTACTTGGAGATCACTTGCAGCCATTCATGGACTTCATGTACCCAAACAACGATGGGATTTTTATGGATGACAATGCGCCATGTTACCGGGCCACAACTGTTCGCGATTGGTTTGAAGAACATTCTGGACAATTCCAACGAATGATCTGGCCACCTAGATCGCCCGACATGAATCCCATCGAGCATTTATGGGACATCATCGAGAGGTCTGTTCGTGCCCAAAATCCTGCACCATCAACGCTTTCACAATTATGGACGTCTATCGAGACAGCATGGCCCAATATTCCTGCAGAAGACTTCCAACGACTTGTTGAGTCCATGCCACGTCGAGTTGCTGCACTTCGCCGGGCGAAAGGAGGACCGACACGATATTAAGAGGTATCCCATGACTTTTGTCACTTCAGTGTATGTGCTTTGTTCATAAGCTCATAAGCAAAAAAACTAAAATCTTGCTATATAAAACACTTATTAGATTTATTTTTGGTCTATGGTTCTGAAACATGGACTTTGGCAAGATCTGATGAGGCCCATTTGGATATATTTAAGCGGAAGATTTTAAGGGCTGTTCTTTGAGGTGTTGAAGAAAGTGATTGTTGGAGAAGACGGTACAACGCAGAAATTTATAAATACTATAAAGACCCATATATTATAAAATTTATTAAGATTAAACTGGGCTACTCATGTATTTAGAATGAATGATTTAAACCTGTATAAATTGTATTAATGAGATTTTGTTATGTGTCTACGGAAAGATTTAGCTTTTTGTTTCTTTTTCATAATATATATATATGTGTTTTGTCACAGTTCATAAGCAGAAAAACTAAATTCTTGTTATATAAAACCCTTATTAGACCTATTTTAGGCTATGGCTCTGACACATGAAACTTTGGCAAGATCTGATGAGGTCTATTTGGATATATTTGAGTTGATGATTTTATGGGTTATTCTTGGGGGTGTTAGGGAAAGTGATTGCTGGAGAAGACAGTACAACACAGAAATTTATAAATGCTATAAAGATCCAAATATTATAAAATTTATTAAGATCAATAGATTAAACTGGGCTACTCATGTATTTAGAATGAATGATTTAAACCCTCGTAACCTTTGTGTAAAGAGGCTCGTTTTGGCAAAACCACAGGGACAAAGAGGAAGAGGACGACCCAAGTTGCGACGGATGGACGCAGTTGAAAAAGATTTTGCTCTATTAAAAGTTAAGAATTGGAGGACCCTTGTCACCCTGAGGAATACACGGAAATCTCTTCAAACGAAAGCCTTGGCCCAGTGTGGGCTATGGGGCTATTGACGATGTTGATGATATAAGTATGTGCATTGAAACATCTAATTCTGTGAAATATTCTTTTACAGATTTATAGAGAAGCAATCAAAGATTGCACATTGAACATCGTTTCAAATCAGTTTATCAAAAGATCACCCTCCCAAATAACATTGAAATCAAATTGGTGTGTAATAATTGATAGTGACAGAAACGTTCGAAATTCTGTTATAGAATTCACCTGCTGTTATTTATGTCGATACAAAGTGCTGCAAAAGCATTAACAACATTATTTGAGAATGGAATTGCCTTTTTCAAGTGTGTCATTTTTCCTGCAGTGAATAATATAGATCTATCGCAAAGATGTTAAAATACTTGTACAAATTTCTGTTTTGTATAAACTAACTAATAATTAAAGAAAGGAAAAACTTTTTGATTACTATGCCAAGATACCAATTTCTGTTAATGTCATAATAATTAAAGAAAGGAAAAATTGTTTAATTATTATGCCAGGCTACCGATTTCTGTTGATGGCATGTGCTATCAGCTGAGTAATAATCGTTATTTCGTGACGAATTTGGCTGCATAGCAATATTTTTTCGAACCATAAATGTGAGGCAATTTTTAAAAGTTCCCGAAAGTCCCTTAGAAATAAGACTAAATTCAAAGTAATATATGGAAGAAATGGAGAAAAGCCTGTTAAAATATCCAAATTTATGCCATTAATGCATCACATAAATTTTAGAGTTTAAAAGAAACACCTACTTTTAAAAAAAATTGGGAAAACTATGTTTTGGGTACTTTTCTAAAACTGTTGCATCGGAAATATACACCTCTTACACTTTCAAAATTTATCTTTTTTTTAATTAAATAATTATTACGATAGTTTAACTGATGGTCGAATAAACATTTGTATTATTTAATGTAATTAAATAAAAAAAAAATCGACAAGCATAGAGGATCTTTCTTGTAATTTTTAAGCAGCATTTCCGAATGCCGCCAAAAACTATTTTAAAAGTGAAAGAAGTGTATTTTTCCGATGCAACAGTTTTAGCATGCCACCACAAATTAAAACCATGCCACCAAAAATGACATGCCACTAAAAATTAAAACTATGCCACCAAAAAACTAAAACTGAAAATTCAGCATTTTAAGGAGTACTGAGCTAACACTTCCTATTGCATTGAAGAAATCTGATCAATATTTTACGTTCAAGGTTTTCGTGTGTGCGGACTCACTTCGTTCTGCAGTCTCTCGTTCTCCGTCTCAAGGTTGTGCTTTCCTCCCGCCACGTGCTCCATGTCCAGGTAGGACTTTCTCCATGCCTCGATCTCCGCCCACACGCCGTCTGTGCAGGGGACGCAGCGGGCGCGCAGCTCCTGCGAAAGGGAGGGAAGATTTAGGTGGCACTTTCCAACTCAAGGACAGCAGTTAATTGTCCACAGGTGGGAATCGATGGTTCACAAAACCTTTTTCCAATTCCTTCTATTAGCTCACACTCTCAATATATATATCTGGTTCACATTTTCAATCGTTCATAAAACACTTTTTATTCATCCACTCGAGTTCAGATACTTTTTTTTGAACTTGTAGTGGATGACACTGGATGTTAATACAGTTTTTTTCGAATATTAATTCAGTAATTAAATTCAATTCATTAATTAAATAATAAATGATAAATAATAATAATAATTTAATAATAAATTTAATAAATTAATTTCAGTTTTTTTTTTTTTTTTTTAGATTTAAGTTGCATGTATCTACCAATAGATGGCGTCAGATAAACTTAAAAAAATGAATGAAAATTATTCATACGAATGTAATTAAAGGACTTTCTGCAATAGAGTGAAAAAAAAAAGGAATTGACTTTAATTTTTGTTTATATATATTACTTGTTTATTCTATTACCCCTCTTTCAGAAAAAAAGAAATTACTGGCCGTCTGTTGGAAATTTACCTTCAACTTTTTCGCAATCTATCTCGCTACAGCGCGTGATGTGATGTCAACGCTAACTTATCACGCTCTAGCGCGTGATATGGATGCGGGAAGACAGTGCTGCACTTTAACATGTCGGCGATATACATTAGATATGTCTGCTGGTATTGGCGTGGAGCAAAGGTCAGAGCTCTGCCGCTCGGTGCCACAGGTTTCCGGTTCGAGTCCCGGCGTTGCCATAGTTGTTTGTAGTGATTCGGAATCTATTTTAAGACGTAAGTCCCGGTGTAATATGGGTGTAGGACTGACAACACTATCCCTTAAAAAGAAACAACATGCCCCATCTAGAAATCTGCCAGTAGGCAGACGGCCTTGGTCCAACATGGGGCTGCTGCGCCACTGATGATAATGAAAGGTCAGAAGCTAGTTGTAAGGGTATGTAGTTTCCAAATTGTAGATTTAATAGAAAACAAACTTACAAAATGAGTTGTAGGGACTGTAAGCTGCTATACTAGCAGCTAGTTGTGTCAGGATGTAATACCAGTCTCTCTTTCTATTTACATTAGTTTATTTACACTATTAGTACATACATACACATGGCACCCTGTGCCTCTTCTACAATAGTATTAATAGTTAAAAGCCAAGAGCCGATCCCTGACCGTCTGTTTCGATCTGACGCTCCTAGCGTTCACCTCGTGGTCTCAAGATCTCACCGCAACTGCTACTTACCACACTGGACCACACAGTTACCAGTTAGAACCCGCGACCTCTCTCGGTTATATAATAATAATATTTAAACCTAACAGGACTATATCTATGCAGGACCCTCACGCCCCCCTCCCCCCGCCCCCTCCCCAAAGTGCAATCCAATATGCTTCTAAAAGACGATGAATCGCAAATGTGTTAGCTGAACTTTCGGGTCAGTTATGTTAATTATGACAGCGACGGAGACTTCAATCCTCCCCAAGGTTTTCAGTAATAATATCATTATAACTAATTTATAATAATTCATTTAAATTAAATATTTGTGAACAATAAAGTATCAATTCATTTTGTGCCTTATTATTATTTTTTATTTTTTTTTTATACAACACGCGCCAGCGCTTAATATGGTAATAAGGAAATAAATTTATCTCTAACGCCTAACATACACTGGTGCATTGTCAAATTGTTCTAACAGAAAAGGCCTAACTATTAATTAGTAATCAGTATAATTAGGACTCTGATGCTCGGTGCCACAAGTTTTGGGTTCGAGCCCCGACCCTATACCGTAAAAAGAAAATATCTCATGCCTGGGAATCTACCAGTAGGCAGACGACCTTGACCTACCATGGGCTGTAGTGCCGGAGAATTAGTTAATTAGTTATTTAGGTTTTTAAAAATCAAACTTAAACAGTTTGTAGATTTTGTAAGTCACAAGGAACCTTGAGTGAACTTTCGTCTTCATAAGGTCATTGTGTCTCTGGTTTAAATAACATAGTCTCCCATCTTATCTTTTATTTTAAATTCTGCAGAGGTTTGATCAGATAATTCATCTCCTTAAGTAGTTTTTCAAATCCTACTATATGGTAATATAGATTTTTAGATACGGGTTTTTTTTTTCTTTCTATTCCACTTTTTTTTTCACCGGTTTGGCTCAACAAAGGATTAGAAAAGATTTTCGGCCATAAAAGCGAGTGGTCTGAAATAAAGATGTGTAATTCTAGTTATCTTAAGTTGGGCCTGAATGGGCGAGTGGCTAGCGCTGTGGCGCTCGGTAGCACAGGTTTCGGATTCGAGTCCCGGCGGTGCCATGGGTGTTTGGAATGGTTCGGAATCCACTTTAAACTGTAGGTACCGGTCCTAATAGGATCGTAGAGCGTTGCGGGGGCATTGCTACTTCGAGTCCGTAGCTTATCTTCAAGTTACACGCGCTCCCTGGGAAATGCAAAGTGAGTAACGTCTGTGCAGCACTTGCCTTAAGGCATCCAAGACCAAGCTGTCTAAGTGTTTGCCAGCTGCATTAGAATGAAAGTTATCTTAAGTTTTCCATTGCTTGTACTTAGAGATTGCAATACCGAATACCGGTATTTTGAACCATTTGTACAATTTTGTAATACCGGTTTAAATATGGGTTTTTCGGTATTTACTAGAAATTTAGAATTCTTATCTGTGAAATTTTTATACTTACTTGTGAATTCTTATCTGAAAACTAGAAATTCTTATCTGTGAAAACAAGGTTGTAGTTGTGAAGAAAGTTTGCAATATTTCGATATTTTTTTAAATTGGGGAGTTTGTTATTCACATTGTATTTGCATGTCATACTTTAGAGTTCAAATTATTTTTCAGATTTATTATATATATATATACTCATAAATAATACCCAACAATAACATAAAAAAACAGTTGATAATATTTCGATTTATGTTTTTTAAGATCACATTTCAAAAATTTGTAATAATACCACAGAATAAATAGTGATATTTACACTTTTTTGTGATTTAATTAAATAAGATGTTTCTTTAATTTTTTGTGATTCTTTATATACTGTTATATTTTAAAAGTTACAAATTTTTTGTGTCATTTATATTCTCTAATAAAACTGGCTGATAAAACAAAAGTCTTCTTTCTTTTTCTAAAATTTCTACTACCGGTATTAAGATCTAGAAAATACAGAATACCGGTATTAAACTTTGGGTCCGATATTGCAATCCCTACTTGTACAGAATGTTTTTTTCCCCTTCTAATGCAGCTGGCAAATAAACCGTGATCTTTTATGCCATAAGGGCTGCACAGACGTTACTTACTTTGCATTACCCAGGGAGCGCGTGTAACTTGATGGTAAGCCACGGACATGGAGTAACAATGCCCCCGCAGCGCTTTACGAGAGTGTTAGGACCGGGACCTACGGTTTAAAGTGGATTCCGAACCACTATAAACACCCATGGGCGAAGCCGGGATTTGAACCAGATACCTGTGGAACAGAACGCCAGAGCGCTAGCCATTCGGCCATCAGGCCCCACTTGTACTGAATGTGAAATGCAAAATATTCACCGTCTCTAGTGCGTTGATGTCCAGTCCGGCTTCTTCCAGTTCGCACTGGAGTCGTATTCTGTCAGCAGGTCTGGGACTAGTTCTCAACAGTGTGTTTAGGAATTTCAGTGCTGCAGTCTGAAAAATGGAAGGTGGTTGGGAAAAATTATTATATGGTATCAACTGATTTTTTTTTTCTGAATAGATACACTATCTTAAAAAAAAAGGGGAATTGATATAAGGAACAATTATTCAGGAAAACTTTACGAATATAATAATTCATGTCATATGATAATTATCCATATGTATTTATATACGTATAAAGGTTGCATGAAAGAGCTGAACATAAACCAGTATGATAAAACCATAAGAAAAAAAAACCTCAAAAATTTCAGAAGAATATTCGAATAACCAAACCATGAGGTATGACTGAACCTTATAGTTTGGCGATTTCACTTGGCGTTGCTTTGAATTGTTTAGCCAATCATGCAATATAATTTTAGCATTCTCAATAGTCATCTTTTGAGTTGGATTCTCTTTTAGATTTTATTCGTCAAGTCGCCGATGGTTTACAAAATAGGATACAATGTTTGTAAATATTTCAAATGAATATAGTGTAGCATTTTTTTCTCAAGGGAAGAGTTTTGGTATTTCATTCCCAAAAGAGGAATGTATGCTATTTGAAAAATATATAATAAACCCATTACTCAAATTTTACAGCAAACAGTGTTGTGAGTAGTTATATTACATGCAATTAGAGTTTTGTACAAATGAGAACAATCTGCCACTGAAATCTGATAGCAGATATTCGGTATCCTGTATAATGAGACTCCGGAAATTAGTGAATGTTTGTGTGGCCATCACAGGTCGAAACAACTACAGATTGAATATGAGTTGTACCATGGTGATTGGAAATAGACCACGAGCTGAGAAATGTCTACTCCAATGAGAAGTGAGGGAAGCTACCCCCCTTCCCTGATGGATTGTCTTAAAAGGAGAATTTTGAAATAAATTATGATGAAAAGTTCATATCCTTATCATAAAAACATCATGTGCAGAACATGTAAAATGTAAATGTGTTTGATCTTAAATTAATAAGTTTTGTTATTATTCATTTATATCCCTAAAAAAATTTGAATTAAAAGGGTTGAATTTGATGTATGGACGTGTTTTTGATGATTAAAAAACAACTAAAACGAACAACGAAAAATTATTCAAATACGTTCTATATAACCAATGAATTTTAAAAATTAAATAAAAAATACTTAACAAAACCCCTACTAAATATGGATGAAAGTATCACAGCCATTTAAATAAATCTCTCTTTTAAATAATTATTATTATTTTTTTTCCATTTAGACAGGTTTTAAGACCGAGAAATATAAATATAAATTAACTCGTTTCTTCGAATGCAAATAGTTTAATTAAAAAACCACAACACATAAATACATTTTTTTTGGTGAATTAACAGGTAAAAATGTAACCATTTATTAAAAGGTACTGGTAATAAAGAAGTTAATAACTTTAAGAATTATAGTAGGTACAGAGAATATCACTGACATGGTATATAAGATGGTGATAAGCATAGGTTAATAACCATCATACCAGTGGATAAAATAGTTATGCATTCATGTAGATGAAATTTATTACACAAGATGCCCATAAAGACTTTCTTTTATTAAGAAAACTAAAGATAAAAATCAAGTAAATCAGAAACATAAACTGGATTTTTGATAAGAAGCAAAGGTAAACAAAATTCAATCGTATTCAGCTTGTGATTTTTTTTTTAAGTCTCTACGTCACTAATTTTAGTAAAAAGAAAAGATTTTACAGCCATCCTGCATATTAATAAACTGTTATTATCATTAATAAATATTAAAAATGATATCTGAAAAAAATATTATTTAAAAAAGCATCAAATATTTTTAACGAAAGTTCTTTTGTAGAAGACATTCGACTATAAATAATTATGAAAAGTAAAATTAATAATTTATTCAAATTTATCATAATAATAATATAGCAGATGTTCTCTAATACGACGCACGTGTTCGAACACGTGACTTGAAGATGAGTCATTTTTTCAGGTTAATACTCGTGAACCCTTTCCCTCCCCTTTTGCACTCAAGGTCACTTCTTATTTTGACTTCTAATACTTCTTAAATTCCTCTTTTATTTTAGCTCTTTGCTATTTTCTTTCATTTATGTTTTTAAACATTTTTTTTTACTTCTAAATTTTCTTTAAATTAATTAAATTTCTTTTTCATATTAAAATATTAATTATTTTTTTCTTCTTTAAGTGTTAAATTTTTAACTCAATGGACTAAAGAACTAGGAAAGGAAGAAGGCTAAGAAGGAAGAGAAAGCTAAAGAACTTTCTCTTTCACATGCAAAGCAGGAGATAGAGGTTGCTTAGCAACCAAGTCTCACCATTAACCTAACAAATCGTCGTTAATTAATTTATTTATTTATTAATTTATCTCTTTTATTTCTTAACAAGCTTTTAAAACTAAGAACAACAATTGATTATTTTAAACCACAAATTTAACCAGTACATCGCTAATCGTTAATCTCCAAACTCATTATTGTTAATATATTTTTCCTCATAATTTGAACAAAACATCTTCCATAAATTCTCTACAGTGTGAAAGTCCCATCTCCTCCAAGAAATAGTAAATCATTTCACCGTCATCAATCCATCTACAACATCATATAACATTCCCACGCCGCTAAGTAACTGAAGTCCCGCAGCGGACCATAAATCATTTCAATGAAATAATACACAGGTTCCCAATGGACAATAATCCTAGCCAATCAAACAAATTTTTGATTATTTTGGTCAACCAATCACTTACTTAATAGCCATGTTATCATCAACTGTCACGAGTTCCTATCTCGTGGCTCGTTTTTTGTTTTATAAAAAGTAATATAAAAAAAAAAAATTTAAAAATTTAAAGTCAATTCCTACTTTTTTTCACCTATATTGCAGAAAGTCCTTTATAAATAATTTTCATTCATTTTTTTTAAGTTTATCTGACGCCATCTATTGGCAGATATATGCAACTTAAATCTAAAAGAAAAACTAAAATTAATGAATCAAATTTAATTAAGGAATTACTATTTGAAAAAACTGTATTAACATCCATTGTCAGGGCCTGACAAGTTCAAAAAAAAAAAAAAATGTATTTGAACTTGAGTGGATGAATAAAAAGTATTTTATGGAACGATTGGAAATTTGAACAAGATATATATAGGGAGAGTGTGAGCTAATAGAAGGAATTGAAAAAGGCTTACGCTGCCATTTCGTTCTTAGTCAATACTACCTTGTCGCCTATAAACGAAAGGTTATTCTCTCCATGTTATCAGATTACATCTCTAGATATGTCTTTGACTGGGATCCTGTTATCTAGCGAGCAGAATTAACACGGTTTATAATATTTTGAGCGGATGTATTCTTTAATTAAGGCATCATCAGATTGTTATAATTTATTTCCTTGGGGTTCACTAATTTACATCGGGGTGTACAAATGTTCTGGACGATATCTTTTCGCATCCTGTAATTGAATATTAAAAATTTTTTTATCTGTTATTGCAGTTTTGTCATTCAATGCTTTGTTTTTTATGCTTATTAAATGATTTTCAATTCCGTTGTTGCAATTATGCGTATTTTAAATCTCGAACAGTCTTTGCCTTTTTTTAATATAGTATAAAAATCGTCTGCTAATAGATCAATGGATGAGCACGCGTTTTTTCAAAATTGAGGGATCTCAGTTCTAAACACTATAAATGAACCGGAACATATCTCGTATAATAATGAATGGGTACGATAAATCTATAAGTCGGTAAGTCCGTCCGTCTAGCTAGAAATGAAGGAGGATGGGAAATCATTAACTGCAACATTTGGAGAAGTGTTTTATCCAAATTACGTTCCCCAATATGAGTTTTTTTACCATTTCTAGCCCCCTCCCCCATACATCCTGGGTAATGCTGAATTCGTTACCGTCTAGCTAGAAGTGAAGGAAGATGCGAAATCATTAAGTGCAACATTTGGAAAAGTATTTCCTAAATTATGCTGATACAATATGAAAACAATATAAACATTTCCTTCCCCCTCAATGCATCCTGGGTAACGCTGAATTCGATACATATCTTCGGTTTTAAAGATGAATGACCCCAGGTCAAGATTCTGATGTTTAAAAACTGAAGCAATTAATGTAATGATTTTTCGTATGCTAATACAACATGAAACCTATATCACTAGGAGGTTGTTTTTTTTTTCTTCTTTTAATCCATTACATTATCTAGTGCATAACTAAAAACCACAAAAAATGCTGCAGATTTTTTTTCAACTAAATAAAAATTCTTTGTGTAATGAATAACATATATACTCAATAACAATATCAATGATTTTATAACAATGTCTTTTTTGATAACAATAACCATTGTTTAACTACTTACCGATATGACGATTGAGATTGAATACAGATAGGAGACTTTTTTTTTCAAAATTCAGATTTACCGATCAGATTTTAGATTTTTTCAAATTTTCAGATCATTATTAATATTCATTGAGAAAAATTTAAGAGAAACATAATATAAAGTTCCTAGATAATTATTTATAAAATAAAAATGCACAAAAGATGATTTTTTTTTTTTTTTTTTACAATGCTGCAAATATAATTTCCAAGCAACGATTTTATAAAAAAATGTATCAGGAACGTTAAACAATGCCTCGAATTTAATTTAAATATTAAATTAGAAAGAATGAATTGAATATCCTAAAAGATTGTTTCAAGACTTCAAACAATTTGGTAAATAATTGAACATCAAATTTAACAATTATCAGATGTTTCATCTCAGCAAAAAAGAACCTTAGAGGCATACATTGATATTTCATTAATATCATTTAAATATACAATATTAAATTCATATATACATATATAACAGAATTATCGCTCTGCCTGATGTCGGTATTTGTTAACGGTTGAAAGGATTTTACGATCTTTCTGTGAAGGCCCAGAAACTCGCCGACAATGGAGCTTATTTTTCCCAAGTTCAAATGCCCGGGAACAGACGAATGTCAAATGGCCAAATGTTTCAAATCTGGACATAGCTTAAAAGATGGTTGATTATTCAAAATTGTTGAAGGTTATCTTGAAAATCTTGTTTCATCAATCTAGTTTTATAGAGTGCAGGTTGGACAACCAGAAGGTAACTGGTTGGTTGGGTTGAGATATTTGAGGCACAGGTTGGAGAACTCACAGATTTATTGACACAAGCACAGACACCACACAGATAAAATTAGAGGCATGCGATATTTAACACATTTAAAGACAGATAATTGTAGATTCGTGGAAGGACTCCACTTCTAAGCAGAAAACCCAAAATTCGGATACGCGCAAGGTCCACGAAATATATTTCCTCTCCGGGAGAGAGAGTCTATAGGCCAACTAATACACAGGGTTGCGCTAAATATTTCTTCTCAGAGTGAGAGACTGTAAACTAAACGTTGCTCAATAGAAGTGAGTGGTTGAGCTGTACTTCCTTTCAGGTGAGAGTGTAAAGTGCAACTGGCCATTTCTTCCGAACGGCAATTGTGGGCGCTCTTACCAGTGTGTAGGTGAAACCACGATTACAGTTTATTTATTTAATTATAAACCGTAACCGTGCTTTCGCCTACACACTGGAATTAATTTTATTTAACATCAAACCTTTCAAGGGGATTTTTTTAAAATTCTCTTGAAAGGCGTTATTCTATGATTTTTATATATTTGTCGCAACTTTCGTGAATTTATTTAAATACCTTCATTATAAGACAGAGAAATTAATTATTGCGTGTTAAATTTTTATAATTAAGATTCATTATAATTTTATATTGTCATTTTATAATTTTAAGGAGGAAATTGGCAATTAAATCAACAAATCGAAAAAAGCATTTGAGGAAAATATATATAAATAAATTGGAACTCATATTTAAGTAGAACATTTTATCAATCGTTGTCGAAACAATAGTTTTATGATTTCAACCAAACTTTAAAAAAAAAAAAGCGAAAATTCAGATATGTTTATTAATAATATATATTTTTCTTTTAGGAGTCTGAGGCCATGGGAACCGCCCATGAAAGTGAAATGGCATGCTATAATAAATTTTAGAAGACAAAAGCCAGTATCTGCCTGGCAATATGTTTATAAAGAGAAAATTACGCAACTTCCGTTCTTATGTTTAAATTCATGGAATAATAATAAAAAAATTTATTATTCTTGATTCTTTTGCTTCGAATATTTCTAGGAGGTAAATATATGAAATCACTGATGCGTAAAAATAATATAAATTTCGATTGTTTGAGTTTTAAAAAATTTAGAATAAAAAAAAATCTATTTCCATTTTAGAAAATATATCAAGGATTTTGACCTTTTTATGGATGCCATTATTCTAAGAAAATTGAAATTTCCATTGTCTTCAGATTTCACATTTATGAAATCATAAATATCTATTCAAATTGGGTGGGGTTTTTTTTTCTTGTCATAAAAATTCAGATTTTTCCATTGGTTTTCACCAAATATATAAAAAAATAAATAAATAATAAAATAAATAAAATGTGATTCGACCATAGCGAAATTTACAATTACCAATCACCAAATATATAAAAAAAAAAAATAATAAAAAAAAAAATAAAATAAATAAGTAAATAAAAATGTGTTTCGACCATAGCGAAATTTACAATTACCAATCATCAAATATATAAAAATAAATAAATAAAGATGTGTTTCGACCATAGCGAAATTTACAATTACCAATCACCAAATATATATAAAAAATAAAATACATAAATAAAAATGTGTTTCGACCATAGCGAAATTTACAATTACCAATCATCAAATATATAAAAATAAATAAATAAAGATGTGTTTCGACCATAGCGAAATTTACAATTACCAATCACCAAATATATATAAAAAATAAAATACATAAATAAAAATGTGTTTCGACCATAGCGAAATTTACAACCAATCAGCAAATATATAAATAAATAAAAATAAATAAATAAAAAAAATAAAATAAATAAATAAATAAAAATGTGTTTCGACCATAGCGAAATTTAACATTACTAATCGCCAAATATACATAAAAATAAATAAATAAAAATGTGTTTCGACCATAGCGAAACAATTACCAATCATCAAATATATAAAAATAAATAAATAACGGTGTTTGGCGACAGTTGTGCCAATAAAGAGCACACGCGCCAACCGGTTTTGAATCGCGGCGTTAGATCGGCGACACTTAAAAACCGCCAAGTCTGTCGCCAAGGTACCGTTAATACGTAAGTACCAAATTTACAATTACCAATCACCAAATATATATAAAAAAACAAAATAAATAAATAAAAATGTGTTTCAACCATAGCGAAATTTACAATTACACATCATCAAATATATATAAAAAAATAAAATAAATAAAAATGTGTTTCGACCATAGCGAATTTTACAATTAAAATCGGTTAACGATGGCAATATTATCAATAAGACCACGCGCCAACCGGTTTTGAGATTTTAGATCAAAAATTTTTTATAAAAAGATTTTTACTATTAATTAGATTTTATTATTATTAAAATAAATATATATAAAAAAATAAAATAAATAAAAATGTGTTTCGACCATAGCGAATTTTACAATTAAAATCGGTTTTACATTATTATCTATACTATTAATTATTATACTATTAATTAGATAATTGTAATCCAAATTCTAATTCCACAGCAAAAAATTCACGATTTATGGGAAAATCACGTGATTAATTAATGTTGATGCAATTCTTAAAATCTTATACTTAATTTGTAATTTCATTAATATTATATACAGTAATAATTAATTATAGATAACTTAACTTAGAGCATTACAAAATCTTTCAAACATAATGTCTTCAACTTTTTATGCATTTAAAAGATTTTCAATTTTTATTATAATACAATAAAAAAATTATATATTAGAAAAACTTAAGCAAATTATTGGATAAATCTTATTGGATGTACATCTAATTACAAGATCTCAATTCGTATAAATAATTTATTTAATATTTATTAAACCCATAAAAGTAATAGCTATTATCTTTTAAAAAAGCAATAAAATAATGTTATATCTGTTTTAATTAGAATTTATTTCGGTACTTACGTATTAACGGTACCTTGGCGACAGACTTGGTGGTTTTTAAGTGTCGCCAATCTAACAGCTACAAGGGTTACCAAACAAATAGAATAGATTGGTGCCACTTAAAAACCGCCAAATCTGTAGCTGCGGTTGGCGCGTGCGCTCTTTATTGGAGCAACTGTCGCCAAGGTACCGTTAATACGTAAGTACCTTTATTTCTTTGAAAAATAAATAGTTGTTCCAAAATAATAAACAATTTCGTCTAAATGCTTTTAAGATAATGGATTTTGCAGGTTTTAAAAAAATTCAAAAATTAATTTTTAATTTTACTACAAAATATAATTTTTACAAAAGAATTTGATTTATCTATTCAAAAAAATTTATTTAGCGAAACTAGTAAATTTTATTAAAATTTTCCAACATTCTTTGATAGTAAAAGTGATTATAAAATATTAGGCAATCGAGATGTTATAAAAAAATTTTCTGATATTTAACATTTAAGTAAACAGTAAAATATAAATGCCCAAAGAAAAACTCATGTTTGAATTTCCATTATTCCAAAATTATTATGGTTTAGGATTATGAATCTCCAAAAATACATTTAAAGATTAGGGGTTAACTAATATTGTTCATTAATTTTTAAATAAAATTAAAATTAAGAACATTAATTTTTACAAAAAATTATTTTTTCTATGTTAAAAGTTTTATTTTTGGAGAAACTAGTAAATTTTATTTAAATTTTTTCAAAATTCTTTGATAGGAAAAGGTGATTACAAAATATTATGCAATCGAGATATTATAGAATTTTTTTTGAGATATTTCACTTTTAAGTAAACAGTAAAGTATAAATGCACAAAAAAACCTTATATTTGAATTTCCATTATTCCAAAATTATTCCAATAATTCCAAAAATTACTCCAATAATTCCAAAAATTATTCTATTAATTCAAAAAATTATTCCAATAATTCCAAAAATTACTCCAATAATTCCAAAAATTACTCCAATAATTCCAAAAATTATTCTAATAATTCAAAAAGTTATTCCAAAAATTACTCCCGCACTTCCAAAAATTATTCCAACAGTTCCAAAAATTATTCCAATAATTTCAAAATTATTATGGTTGATATCTAATATCATATACGTTAAAGAAGATTAGGCAAGGGTTAAAGACAGTCGCTGATCTTTGTTAAAACTACCATAATTTTTTATCTATCTCCTTTGATTGCAAATAAGGAATCTTAAAAGAATGGGTCTTTATTTTAAAATAAAAAACGTATATTACCTGAAATACTGGGGGAGAGGCGATGCTTCCTTGCAAGAGACCCACCAGGAATTTAAACCTGACAGGCTCTCCAAACAGAACTCGAATAGCAGTGAGAGCTTCAGAGAATCAGTGCGTGACCACGACTGGATAGTTCCAAAACACGGACCAGCAGCTGAAACAACAAAACAAAAGCATTGGCATCAATTAAGAGAATTACTGTACTTTGTTTCATTCCGTATCCTTATTTATTTTATTTATTTAATTCTCAGAACGTTCTCTTTCCGTGGTCAATCCTGAAACAGAACGAGATAATTAAGAAATCGTTAAAATATGAACGAATAAGAATCTTCCTCATTTTTATACTGGAAAAGTCAGAACACGAAAACGATGCATTGTTGTTCTTGCGGTATTAATATTCCAAACGATTCCGTGCAGAACATTAGAATTCTTTTTTAGAACAAAGAAAGTAGAATGGTAATTTAAAAAGTTATTTGATTGGGATGAAAACGATTTTAATTTGTCCGAACATTAACCCTAGAGTTCATTTCAAACAGGAACGAGTTTAAATGATATTGAAATATGGAATTTATTCGAAAAGATCATTTTCAAGGCACGATAGCTAAATTTAAACAATTTGTAAACTTTAAGATTTTTTTAAAAAAATAGATTCAATAGGAAACAATTATTCCGTCTATTAAGATCGACATATAACATTTGATAATCTTTAAAGATTTTTAATTCCCGTTAAAAAACTGGTGGTAATGAATGGAACTAATACATGGCACCTTTTAAATAAATCAATCAATAATAAATCTAGAACAAAGACTGGAGGTGATAAAAGTAATGCGATTTGTTTCCTAATCTTTTTTTTAAACGTGAGCCAGTTTTTTTAAAGCTTTAATGAATATTTTAATGGTGGTTTAATGCTTAAATGTTTGTTTGAATAAGTAATTTTAGGCTTACAGAAATTTATAAAATTTAGTGTTGTTTTATCCAAGAATAAAATGTAGCTTTTTTGCTTTTAAATTAAGATTTTTTAATAATTATTCATTTTTATAAACACTGTAGATATTTAAAAAAAAATAAAATAGTAACATTGCATCTGTTTAAAAAAACTATGCTATACATATCTTTATACTATATAAAATTATTAGATATTGAAAAAAAAATTGAAATAGATATTACAGTAAGTATTAAAATTTTGCCGGTTAATATGACCCGACAAATAGGATGATGTTGAGTATAAAAAGGAAATACTGTAGAACAACAAAGTTTTAAATCCATTTTTAATGAATGAATCCATAATATAGGACTTTAAATGTATAAATAGAACATAATTTATATACAAAATGTTTTAAAATAGGGTCAATTTTCAAATTTACATTTGATGTTTTTAAGAAAAATTTAAAAAATGAAAATGTTTGATTTTGATTACAAATTTATAATATATATATATATATATATATCATATGCAAACTAGGGCTGCTTGGATATGCACATATTATTTTAAATTAAGATTGAAATTGAAAAATATCATGCTTTTATTTATAAAAATTTGTAAGGTTTTTTTTTTCACATAGTAATGACTTCAATCGTTTTATAGGTATCACAGAACTGCATGGCATTTAGGATGATAAATTTGCTTTTGGAGACACATCTTCGGTGTACATATTATACAATATTCTTTTCATATAATAAATTTATAATTTTTTAAAATTTTCATTGTTAAAAAAATATATTTATCACTCCCAAGCGATTTTTTACTCTAATTTATTCCATTTATTTCTTGAATTTTACCAAATAAAAATTGAGAATCCAAGTTACTGAAACCAATTTAGAGTCATTTTTAAATTAAAACCAATTATTTACAAACTGAAAATGCTGCAGTTTTTTTTTATGTAAATACGAGTTCATATTATTTAAAACTATTAGGTGCAAATTATTATTTGATTCTGTTCATTTAATAAATTTATAAATAATTTTATAATTTTTAAAATTTTCATAGTTAAAGAAAATTATATCAATCGATCCATCACTCTCAAACGATTTTTAACTATTTCATTCCATTCCATCCTAATTTATTCCATTAAAAAAAGAACAATGATTCACTGAAAGTAAGCTTATCTGTAAGCAGAGTTTTTTGAAAAGCATTAATATATTAAACCAGGGGGTCACCAAACTACGGCACGCGGGCCAAATCCGGCCCGCCAGTGTCATCCATCCGGCCCGCGACAGCGAATAGCTTATTGTTGCTGTAATAAGTTGGATAAAAAAACACAGATTGATAATAACTCGGTTTTATTGACTTGCTAGGTAAAGCTTAATGACAAGCATAATATGCAGAAAATTTAACTTAAGCATAAGAACTAACAAATAATTAAAATGAATCCCACTAATATTATAAACTAGTGAACATTCCGCGGTTACTCTCGGTAGTTATGTTGGAGTAAAAAGAATCGCATATGTATATATATAGATGTTTGGAATGTATATATCCTGAATCAAACATATGATTTTTATCCTGAAAATCCCTCAGGAACGGAAAAGCTAAATGAACGCGAATGAAGCCGCCGGTTATCCACTTGTCAAAAAATACTAATGAGATTTATGTAATTATATAGATAATGGCAAAAAAATTAAAAACGGTTTTGGCCCTCGGTACTTAATGGAGTAAACAGTATGGCCCTAAGGCTGGAAATTTTGGAGACCCCTGTATTAAGCAACTGTGGAATAAATTTATGTACATGTGTAACCAAACAGCTGTACAGAATTTTTATAAATATTAAATAAAAGTAGAAAACAAACACATTGTATAATTTTGTCTTTCAAATTTGAATTTTTTTTTTTCTTTATGGAATGAACATCTGCACATTCGAAGCAGCTGCATGACTTTTATCAACAAAAACAATTTAAAAATATTCAAATGGTTAGAAGAACATTATTTTCTAAAATGTGAAACAGATAATATGGTTTACAAAATTCTTGTATACCTAAAAATTCTTTTTCTGCGGTGAAATTGATAATTCAAGAATTCAGACAGAACATTCTTTTAAGAACACTTTCCATCAAAAGGGAAGACGATAAATAATGTTGCGTTGTCATAGCAATCATTGATAAGCAATGATGTTTCATTTCGCTGCTGACAGAACAAAACAAACGAAACAGAAGAGAAAAAAACAAAGAACAAAAAACAAAGTGGACATTCCAGAAATTAAAATGATGCCTTTCGCGACATCTTAGTGACAAGTTGCGAAGTTGAAAAGTTACAATCGCGGCCATTTCTTATCCTCTTTCATTAACTTGCCGAAGGATTGATGCGAGCCAATAAACGGTTGAAACAGAACACGCAATCAATAAAAAACGAACAAGTGCCATTTTTTTTATTCTTCTTAGAATCATTGTTCTTTTTTTATTTATGAATTTTTTTTAGTGATGAAAAGACATCGACGGATATAAATGATCATCAAATTCGATTTTAGAAATCTTAGCGAAGATATGTAAGGTCATTTCTCATGCATTAAAGACGCCATTACATTGCTATGAAACATTTAATTTGCACGCTATTTGTGTTTTAAAAAGGTTCTAATGACTTCTGACATATGTTTAAGCCAGTTTTCGAGTTTTGCCTGACACTGTGATATATCGTAGTGTCAGTGAAATTTCAAATCGCTTTTGTTGCGATTGCTATTCAACTATTTGGAGATGAAGTGATCGATCATGTTTCGTTATTATGAGATGCGGGAAAGGGTTGAGTTCTGGTTTCCTTCTTTAGGTTTAAGTTGAATGACCCGCGAGCAACTTTTAATTTCAAAGTGAGGTCGAAACTTTAATATTAATGTTTATATTTGCTACTATATACAGTGGCTTCCAAAAGTGTTGATGCACTTATGAATTTCAATAAAATACTAATCTAATGAATTAATAAAAATTAATATTTTGTATCTTGAATTTTATAATTTTCCATCAACAAAGCTGCATTAAATATTTTAAAAATATAAGTTAAAATTTTTATTTCAGAATACCAACAGTCAGAAAGTAACAAAAATTTTGCCTCATTTTATTTCTACATTTAAAAAATATTTCGATGTTTCGGCGTAAAATCATGTTTATGATGTATTACTCTGTGTATTATTAGTCTCTGTGTATTGATAGCAATGCATTACTTTTCTGTGTATTACCAGTATTATTCTGTGTATTATTAGTCTCTGTGTATCAATAGTGATGTATAATTTCTCTGTGTATTAATAATGATGTATTACTTCTCTGATTATTAATAGTGATGTATTACTTTTCTGTGTATTACTAGTATTACTCTGTGTATTATTAGTCTCTGTGTATTAATAATAATGTATTACTTGTCTGTCTCCTTCTATTTCCAGTTTAAAAGCAAATGAGTCAATACTTTGAAAAAAAATAGTATTCGGTTTTACTTAGAATTGTATGGAAATGATATGAAAATATATTGGTTCTGGAATTCCCAGAAATAAGACTCATTTCATCCTTTATTGTAAACTTAAAAATTAAAAAAATATATTTTACGTTAAAAAAAAAAAAAAAAAAAAAAAAAAAAAACATCGAATTATTTGATTAAAATGAATTAAAAAATTACATTAATGAATTGTCTTTTATGTTTACAGGTAGAAGGAAATGTATAGAAACATTTTTATTTAATGTTCTGTCATTTAATAAAAACCGATCGAAAAGTCTTTAATAATTTATTATTAAATTATAAATTAATATTTAATATTATTTTAATTTATAATAATAATATTAAATTAATAAATAATAATAATAATTAATTAATAATTAAATTAATATATTAATTTTATTTTTATCCTAAAGTCTTTAATAAGTTTATAAAATAATTAATAATAGCATGCCATACACCATGCACAATGTACATATAATACACAGAATATTGTATCAAACAGCTTTATAATATGGACATCATTTTTCCGCTTGTCTTATGTTATGATCAATTTAAATTTTATATAATCACTTTTTTTAAGAACATCTATACTAACAATTATAATTTCTATTCATAAATATTTTTATAAAATATGTAAATGGTTTCAATATTATTATTATGTTATTGGATTTCTATCAAATGATCGATTATGACAGGTATTTGCAAAAGAATCGATTGTGAATTATTTTGTTTCAAAAACATTTGAAATCAAATTGAATCGTCTTATGACACATAATCTTAAAACAATCTTTATTGTTCGTTTTAAGAAATAAAAAGGCATATATATTAAAATAAAAACAGAATTATATTTGGCAAAACAAAAACAATAAAATGACTACGTAGTTTAACATAAATATAAATAAAAATTGAATAAATTTCGGTTTCGCTTTGAATTCTTTTTTTTATTATTATGAATTGTGTTATTTTTAAAAACTGGCATTGAAAAATATTGTTTAAAAATTCATTTCATTATTTCTTCGATAATAATTTTAAAGGTAAAAATAGAAATGAAAAAAAAAAAAAAAAAAAAAAAAACTTTCATTGACAAGATAGTTCTAGATTAATTTTATTCAAAATTTTTGAAAGCACGATTCAATTTTGAAATGAAATTGAATATTGCCACTCATTTTATATAAAAAGAAACACAATGAGTCGTGGAAAACTCGATTTTTTTAAAAGAAAAGAATATTTAAATATTACCAACCGATTTATTTTGCAAAATAACGAAAACAAAACAAAACAAATCCATTGAAAATAACGAAATGATACCTAAAAAAAAAGAAAAAACAATAAACAAAAACAAATCGATTGAAAATAAAGCAATGATAATGAAAAAAACAAAAAAAATCGATTGAAAATAAAACAATGATAACGAAAAAACAAAAACAAATCGATTTGAAAGTTGTATTTTATTTTCCGCAGAATTTTATCTCCTAAATTTTTAGGAACAAAGGTAAAAGAATTAAAATAATATTTTTCTGACATTTATTTCTTATTTTATATCCGAAATATTTATTGAATTTTTTTAAACGTAAGATATAATGAATAGTTTTCGAATAGCGAAAAGTATCATTAAATTTTTTATTTGTAACTTCTATTTGGCATTTCATAACATTTTCATGGGATAAAGAATAAATATCAGCCTGAAAGTGAATAAATAGAGAATGAATTCAAAGAACACAATGTTAAAATTAATGCTCTTACATTATTATTATAATTATTACTTTTTACCATGAATCAATAAATGTTGTTTACAATTTATGCATTATTTACATTATAATAATTAATTTATATCTTCAATTTCTTTTTCATAAGTGTAGAAAATAAATAAGAATATTTTCATTAGTATATTAGAGACTAAAGAACCTGTATTAATTTTCGGTTTCAAATAGCAACAATTTATTAAATCAGCATCCTCCTTTATATTTGTAAGAATAAAAATTCTTCTTCCAATGTATAATTTATTTTTTTTAAATCTGAGTATTTTTATTGAAAGTATTTTTAGCGCAATTCTGTATATTATTCTGTGCAATTCTGCAAAATTATTTTTCTTTGGCACGGAGAGGAAGTACATTTCGCGCACCTTGCGCGTATCCGAGTATCTTGTTTTCGGCTTAGAACTGGAATTATTTCAAGAATCTATAATTATAGGTCTTTAAATGGGTTCAATAGTGTAAGTCTCTAATTGCATGTGCGTGATGCGGATGTAAATAAAGCTGTGAGTTCTCCAACCTGTGCCTCAAGTATCTCAACCCAACCACACTCAATTAAAATCTGGTTACCCAACCTGCCCATTACAGTATGCATATAGTAATCTATAGTATAGAGCAGAGGTCTCCAAACTACGGCCCGCGGGCCAAATCTGGCCCGCCAGTGTCATCAAATCCGGTCCGCGACAGCGAATAGTTTATTGTTGTTGTAATAAGTTGGATAAAAAAAACACAGAATGATACTAACTCGGTTTTATTGACTTGCTAGGTAAAGCTTAATGACAAGCATAATACGCAGAAAATTTAACTTAAGCATAACGACTAATTGAAATGAATCCCACTAACATTGTAAACTAGTGAACATCCCACGTTTACCCTCGGTAGTTATGCTGGGGTAAAGAGTATCGCATATGTTATGTATATCGATGTTTGGAATGTGTATATCCTGAATCAAACATATGCTTTTTATCCTGAAAATTCCTGAGGAACGGAAAAGGTAAATTTACGCGAATGAAACCGCGGGGTATCTACTTGTAAAAAAAATACTAATGAGATTTATGTAATTATGATTTTTCACTGACAATAGTGAATCATTTTTATTTGTACCAATTATTAAAATAGATTTAAGATGCTCATAGGTTAACTTAGATCTGTAAATATTCTTTGTGTACTTCATTTCGGAGAATGAAGCGAATTTAGCAAGCGTATGCTCGCTCAGAGCGCGTACTCGGCGACTGGTCTAGAAATTATAGATAATGGCAGAAAAATTAAAACGGTTTTGACCCTTGGCACTTACTGGAGTAAACAGTATGGCCCTAAGGCTGGAAAGTTTGCAGACCGCTGGTATAGAGGAAACCTTAAATTTTATGTCCGTCAGTTCTGTCGATGACAGGCTATTACGTATATAGATGCTATAACGATATCTCCGAATCTCCACGTTTCTGATCGGATTTCCCACTGACTTTCTCACTCTGCTATGCTAAAGGATTAAAAAACATCTCTTTACCGTTCAAAATAATGATAAAGATACGAATAGATACAAAAAGAAGATCATAAAGATAAGAATAGATGACAAGAAGTAAAATGTTAAAGACAGGAATAGATACCAGAAGAAAATAATAAAGACACGAATGGATACAAAAAGATAATGATTGAGAAACGAATAGATATAAGAAGATAATGATTTAAAAAAGAATAGATACAAGAAGATAATGATTAAGAAAAGAATAGATACAAGAAAAAAAATGATAAAGGCATGAATGGATACAAGAAAAAAATGATAAAGGCATGAATGGATACAAGAAAAAAAAAACTAAATTAATAGTTTAAAAAAACTAAAAAATACGCTTTTAGAGTGAATCAATCTAAAAAGTAAAAAATAATTGTTAACATAAGAATAAAATGACTGACGAGAAAATGAATGTCACTGTTCTAAAAGCGTGGGGTGCTCGATATCAATCGTTATAATTTTTCACTAGTTTCATTCCGAAATGCAGAGTTAGTTTAAAAATGTCATACAAAGCACCCCACGCTTTTAGAACAGTGACATTCACTTTCTCGTCAGTCATTTTATTCTTATGTTAACAATTATTTTTTACTTTTTAGATTGATTCACTCTAAAAGCGAATTTTTTAGTTTTTTTAAACTATTAATTTAGTTTTTACTTTTTAGTCTGATTAACTCTAAAAGCATATTTTTTTTTAGTTTTTTTAAACTATAATTTATTTTTCATGTTTTTACTTTGTGGGGCAACGGGCCCACTTGGCCGGTTATCCGCTAAGTTTACATACTTTTTACCCACCGAAATTTTCGGCCGATAGGAAGAGCGCAATTCGACATGATCGCACTCCTATGCCTTTGAGATCCGCCTCTTTTTAGCCACCGAAATTTTCGGCCAATAGGAAGAGCGTAATTCGATCGCGGATATTACTGAATTTCTACCCGGGGTGAAAGCAGGAGATCGAAAAAGCTAAAGCTATCGGTGCAATTAAGAGTCCGTTGACGATGCCCAAAAATAAAAAGGTTAAATTTAAAATGAGAATTTTAAGATAAAAGTAAAATAAAACAAAAGTAATTAAGATTAAACACAATAATTATACAAAATAAGTAGGGTTTGATCAGTTGACTGACTCGCCAGTAGATGGCGCCATCAGTCCCAAAATCGAGCCCAAAAAGTGAGTTACATACAAACATACAGGTGAAGCTAATAAAAGCGTATTAAAAATGATAAAGATATGAATGGATAGAAAATGAAAAAGACATGAATGAATAAATGGATGGATGGAAAATGAGAAAGGCACTAAAGGATACAAGAAGAAAATGATAAATACAAGAAAAGATAATAGAAGAAAATGTTAAAGACACGATTGGATACAAGAAGAAAATGATAAAAATACGAATAGATACAAAATGTGAAAATGATTAAAAAACGAATAGATACAAACAGAAAATGATCATAAGTATCTTAAAATTGGAAATAGATACAAGAAGAAAACGATAAAAACACGAATAGATACAAAATGAAGACACGATTAGATACAAGAACAAAATAATTAAGAAACGAATAGATACAAGTAGAAGATGACAGAGACACGAATGGATACAAGAAGATGATGATAAAGACACAAATAGATAATAGAAGGAAATGATAAAGACAATAGATAAATGATAAAGATGCGAATATATAAATTATAAAGACAAGAGCAGATGCAAGAAGACGATGATAAAGATACAAATGGGTACAACATGACAAAGACATAAATGAAGAATAATTATATGAGTCTTATTTAAATAAGTTACTTTCAAGCGAATTACGCTGAATTCAAAAATTGAACCTCAGCCCTCATGCTCGGCGGCCCGCGTTGCCACTAAGCCACGAGTCGGGAATAAATCTCTTTTAAAATTTTGCGATGCCCTATGCAATCGTGTGTTCTTAGAAATCAAAAAAGAATCTTTTTGTTGTTATTATTAATGCTAAAATTCAGAAAATAAATTCACGAATAGATATTCTTCGAAAAATCAAAAATCAAAAAATTTCGAAGAAAAGAAAGAAACGATGATTTTTGTATTGGTGTTCTTAGAAGCAAAAAAGAATCGTTTTGTGGTTGCTATTAATTCAAAAGTTTACAAAATAAATTCACGATATTCTTCAAAAAATCAAAAAGAAAAAAAAAATTCAAAAAAGAAAAATAAAATTCACAAAAAGAAAAAAAAAATTTCAAAAAAGAAAAAGAAATTCGGGGGGGAAAAAAAAAAAAAAAAAAAGATGATTGAAGATGATTGTTAGAAGCAAAAAAGAATCTTTTTGTTGTTGCTATTAATCCTAAAATTTATAAAATTAATTCACGAATACGATATTCTTCGAAAAATCAAAAATGAAGAAAAAAATTGGAAGGAAAAACAAAGAAAAGATGATTTTTGTATTGTTGTATAAAAAAAAAAAAAAAACTCAAAAGATTGAAAAATCCAAAGACAATCAAAGGAAAACAGAAAATCAAAGATCAAAAGAAGATTGCAAAAGTAATTTTCTTTTGATTAGACCAAACAAAAAAGACGGCTTATTTAATGTTACCGTATTTATACCTCAACAACATAAGCTTATATAAAGATAAGCAATATAAATTTAAGAGCATAAACTTATTTACTTAAAAAAAAGTATAAACCCTTTGTATGAAATGTAAAAATATATATTATGCCAATGGTGACTTGATATACGAGCTGTAAGATGACAACGACAGCCGAAAATGCTTCATAGTTATACAACAACCCTATTTTAACAACAACAACATTGAAAATTACAAACTTAGGTATCTTCTAAAGCCTGGAGCTACAAAAGAAAGACAATAGCGCAGTAATGCCTTACAAGCACTTGAGATTGTTGTTAAATAAGGCTGTTAAGCAATTCCACCATTTGTTTCATAATGCCTTGAAAGAAATGGCGATGAATTTCAATGTTTTGTCACAGCTGCGACAGCGCCCATTTGTATTCGTATCTGTTGAAACTAAGCCATTGTTTCTTCCTTTCTTTTTTTTGTTTCGTCTACGGACAAAGATATCACTCTCTAATTTACATATTTGCGCATCCATGCGCGCAATCATCGTCGCCCTCGAATTCCTGGGGTCTCCATCCAAGCGTGATCTTCTTTTTTGCTTTTTTTTAAACCGTAGAATATGTTTTGCAGATGGATCAATTGGTTAAAAGCGTAACGAGACAGAATTCGGTCACGTGATCTCAGTTATGGTTACGTTCATTCAAATCCATTGAGGCTCAAGTTGAAAACTTTCTTTCAGAAAATTCTTTCATGGTGAATTTTAAAAGGGAGGATTACGATTGAATGAAAGAAAAATAGCAACAATTAAATAAAAGAATAACAGCAATGATTTAATAAAAGAAAAATAACAATGATTAAATAAAAGAAAAATAGCAACAATTAAATAAGAAAAATAGCAACGATTTAAAAAAAAAAAAAAAAAAAAAGCAATAGAAAAAAAAAGAAAAACAAGTAATAGAAAAAAATTTTTTTTTAAAGACAATTCCTATTTTTTTTCATGATATTGCAGAAAAGTCCCTTACAAATAAAGTTGAAATTTTTCTCTTACATCTGGTGCCATCTATTATTAGATACATGCAACTTAAAACTAAAATTAATTAATTAAATTTAATGAATGAATTAATATTTGAAAAAACTGTATTAACATTAAATGTCATCCACTGCAAGTTCAAAAAAAATGTATGTGAACTTTGGGTGAATAAAAAGTATTTTATGAACGATTGAAAATTTGAACAAGACATATATAGGGAGAGTGTGAGCTAATAGAAAGAATTGAATAACAACAATAAAAAAAAATTAAAAAAATAATAAATAAATAAAAAAAATAGCAACAATTAAATGAAAGGAAAATAGCAACAATTAAATAATAGAAGAATAGCAACTATTAAATAAAAGTTAAAAAAACCAGCGATTAAATAAAAGAAAAACAGCAACAATTGAATAAAAGAAAAACAGCAACAATTGAATAAGAAACACAGCAACAATTGAATAAGAAACACAGCAACAATTAAAATGATAGAAAAATAGCAAGATTGGTAAAAGCAGATTTACAATACAATTTTTTTTCATTGTTGACAATTTGTTCTTTAAAGATATTTGTCGCTATTTTTTTCCTTTGAGTATATTTAAAATATGTTATTTTGAACAGACTTGAGGGACGTTTTTTATTAAAACGGCAGATTTGTTGCAAAATCAGTGTTGCATAAGGTTAACCCCGATAGCGTGCTATGCAACACTTTCAGAATACTGATAGCCGAGTAATTAGTGTACAGGATTCGGGATCAAGTCCAGGCGGTACCATGGATGTTTGTAGCGGTTCGGAATGCAATTTAAACCGTAGGTCCCAGTCTCATATGGCTGTAGAGCGTTGGACATAGGGTTGACAACCCTGCCCCATAAAAAAAAAATTATATGTCTTGTCACGAAATCTGGCAATAGGCAGACGGCCTTGGCACATCATGGGGCTGTTGTGCCAATGAAGAAGTAAAATTGAATAAAAGAAAAATAGCAAGATTGGTGAAAGCAGATTTACAACAAAAAAATTCTTCATTGTTGGCAAAAATATACTAAACATTATTAAAATATGCTAGTCATTTGTTAATAAAACAGCAGATATGTAGCAAATTCAACGTTGCATAAAGTTAATCCGAATGTCCGAGTGAATAGCCGAGTGTCTAGCGCTCTGGGTGCTCGGTATCACAGGTTTCGGGTTCGAGTCTCGGCGGTGCCATGGATGTTTGTAGTGGTTCGGAATCCACTTTAAGCTGTAGGTCCCGATCTAACAAGACTGTAGAGCGTTGGGCGTAGGGCTGACAACCCTACTCCTTAAAAAAAAAAGAAAAACATCTCATGTTTCGAAATCTGCCAGTAGGCAGACGGCCTTGGCCTACCATGGGGCTGTTGCGCCAATCGTGATGATGATAAAATTAATCATGGTGGCTATGCAGCACTCTCAGGTACGGCTTCAGAAGGATGACCAGGATACCTACCTAGAATAGCTAATTAAAAGTCTCCCAATACTTACTAGGTTTGGCGGTAAAGCAGTAATTATCTTAGTTACTGGCTGGCAATTCAGTTGTACTGAAGGATATACAACTGAATTGCCACCTTAACATTTAGTTTTAACAGTAATTCCTAAAATTTTAGAAAAATTAAAATCCCTTTTATGAAAGGGACGAATTTTTTTAACTAACTACTGTCACTGACTCCTTCGAAAATGCTCGTCTCTTAACTCTTTATTAAAGACTCCTACTTCCAACCTCTGAATACAACTGCACTTTTTTTGTTTAAAAACAAAGATTTATTTCTTTAATTTGCATATTTGAGCATCCATGCATTAAACCAAAGTCACCTTCTGATCCAAAAGGTCTTTCAGTGCGTACAGTGGTTTTTTTCCATATTTTTTTCTGATGAGCATCTATGTCAGTATTCACGGCTGATGAGCATTTTACGATCTACCAAGTAGATCTCGCACTTCTAAGCAGTATTTCAATTAATGGTATGCAGGGTTTAATATAGAGGATCTAAATAAAAACCGTTCTGCAACGTCAACTCTACATCAACTCCTGAGAAATGCTATAGCGTGAAGTGTAGTTTTGTGCATTAATTATGTAAAAAAACCCTACTTTATGGATCATAACTGCGTTTATTTATAAGCCTTTTGGAGAAAAATAGTAAAGAATCGTAAAATAATCAGCTAGTTGATGTATAAATTTGATTTATGATTAGACTTCCAGTAATTTTAGAAGGAAGAATAAAAAAATTCAAATTCAATTTTTCAATTCTAAGCTTAAAGAACAGGGCCTGATAGCCAAGTGTCTGGCGCTCGGTGCCACAGGTTTCGGTTCGAGTCCCGGCGGTTCCATGGATGCTTCTAGTAGTTTAGAATGCACTTTCAAACGGAGGTCCCGGTCTAATAAGACTGCTGAGCGTTGGGTTGACACCTCTACGCCGTAAAAAAGAAAACATCTCCTGTTTTGACATCTGCTAGTAGGTAGACGGCCTTGGCTCACCGTGGGGCTGTTGCGACAATGAAGAAAAAGTTTATAGAATAATTTGAACATATATTAGATATATTGCATATATTCACACTTCACGCAACTAACATGCAAGAGGGTGAATATGCGTGTCAGCAGGTGGCGAGCATTGCAGTCACTGTCTTCAAAAGACGAAGAGACTAGAAGGCTATGGTAAGGTGAATAATTATCTTGCATCGTCAGACGAGTCACCAAGTGAAATTTGTCTTGAGAACCAAGAGGGATTTATTTTCTTTCATATGACATGCAAATTCAGGCTGCTATCCTTTAAAAGTTCAATTAATGCTAAAAATTATTCCTTTAAGCGCATCAATAATTTGCTTTTCTTGTTGGTAACTACGCCCATAATATTAAGAAATTACCGTAGAGGCAAAGTTTCGAATTCAATGAGTGGATTGCATTGCAGTCACTGCTTTGAAAAACGGGTAGATTCAGGGAAGATTGTGGAAGAGAATTTGATCCATCCGATCCCTGACTGCTTGGTAGAATTTTTTTACAACATCACAAGCAAATGTGGGGCAGATATATTTTAAAAAAATTTCAGAAGGGATTACTTATTAATATATACGCTCTGTGTCCTATAATAATCGTAGTAAGTGAGTATTTAAACGGTGTAGTGTGCAGGTTGTGCAACCAGATTGTGTAAATGGGTGTGGTTGGGTTGAGATTCTTAAGACACAGATTTAAAAACTTGCAATTTTATTTACATACGCACCAACACCACACACATACAATTAGAGACAAACAATATTTAACACCTTTGAAATAAAAGAGAGCTTAAAAATAAATTAATAGTTTAAAAAAAACTAGAAAACACGCTTTTAGAGTTAATCAAACTAAAAAGTAAAAAATAATTGTTAACATAAGAATAAAATGACTGACGAGAAAATGAATGTCACTGTTCTAAAAGTGTGGGGTGCTCGATATCAATCGTTATAATTTTTCACTAGTTTAATTCCGAAATGCAGAGTTAGTTTAAAAATGTCATACAAAGCACCCCACGCTTTTAGAACAGTGACATTCATTTTCTCGTCAGTCATTTTATTCTTATGTTAACAATTATTTTTTACTTTTTAGTTTGATTAACTCTAAAAGCGTGTTTTTTAGTGTTTTTAAACTAGTAATTTATTTTTTCCTTTTAGTTTGATTAACTCTAAAAGCATGTTTTTTAGTGTTTTTAAACTATAATATTTAAATGAGGTGTAATTGTAATTGTGTGTAAAACAAAGGCTAAATGCGAATATGTCGAGCCAGCCAGGATTCTAACAGGGAATCTCCTGATCCGTAGTCAACCGAGTCATCCATTGTCCCACGTAGGTTTGAATGTCTTTACTGAATACTTCCATTCTACATGGGTAAAATTGCTCTTCATAAGTTAAAATAAAATCTCTAATCCTGGCCATCCTAATCATGATGAGACAATAAACTTATCAAACTATTTTAGTGTCGTTGGTCCTTCATAAGTCTACAACGTTTAAATTAAATCGGATAGTTTAAAGTAGGGCAAAATCGAGCCCAAAGAGTCAGTTACAAACAAACATTCAGGTGAAACTAATATAATGGCGTATTAAAAAGAATCAACTATTTTCTTTCTGAAAGATGCCTGTAAATGTTTCATTGCAGCTTAAGTAGTATATTTGAGGAGGAACAGATCTCCAGGGGAAAAAGTCAGTTACATACATACATACAAACATACAGGTGAAGCTAATAAAAGCGTATTAATATGAGAATCTATAGGCCAACTAATATGCAGGTTTGCACTAAATATATTTCTTCACTGGGTGAAAGATTGTATACTAACTAAACGTTTTTCAGCGTGACGGCAGATTGCGCTGTGCTTCCCCTCGGGGGAGAGTCTCGAGGCCTACTAACCATTTCTCTTGAACGTCATAGGCAGGCGCTCTTGTGTAGGAGGAAGTATGGTTACAACAAATGGTTCACCATTATTAGAATTACTGGTGAATGCAACTGTAAATCATGTTGTAGACAAAACAGGAAGCCTTTAATCGAAATCAATATTTCATGAGATCTGTCATTTGTTTTGATAATTTAATTATTAAGGTAACCTAATTATTGCAAATTATAACTATTTTTCTAATTTCTTCCGCTAATCAAAACCAATTGCTTCGTTTCAATTGACTATCAATCTATTGTAAATGTAAGGTGAAAAAACAAATAAAATAAATTAATAGTTTAAAAAAACTAAAAAATACGCTTTTAGAATTAATAAAACTAAAAAGTAAAAAATAATTGTTAACATAAGAATAAAATGACTGACGAGAAAATGAATGTCACTGTTCTAAAAGCGTGGGGTGCTCGATATCAATCGTTATAATTTTTCACTAGTTTCATTCCGAAATGCAGAGTTAGTTTAAAAATGTCATACAAAGCACCCCACGCTTTTAGAACAGTGACATTCATTTTCTCGTCAGTCATTTTATTCTTATGTTAACAATTATTTTTTACTTTTTAGTTTTATTAACTCTAAAAGCGTATTTTTTAGTTTTTTTTAAACTATTAATTTATTTTTTACTTTTTAGTCTGATTAACTCTAAAAGCATATTTTTTATAGTTTTTTTTTTAAAGTATAATTGTTTTTACTTTGTTTTCCACTTGGCCGGTTATCCGCTAAGTTTACATACTTTTTACCCACCGAAATTTTCGGCCAATAGGAAGAGCGCAATTCGACATGATCGCACTCCTATGCCTTTGAGATCCGCCTCTTTTAAGCCACCGAAATTTTCGGCCAATAGGAAGAGCGCAATTCGACATGATCGCTCTCCTATGCCTTTGAGATCCGCCTCTTTTTAGCCACCGAAATTTTCGGCCAATAGGAAGAGCGCAATTTGATCGCGGATCAGTTGACTGACTCGCCAGTAGATGGCGCCATCAGTCCCAAAATCGAGCCCAAAAAGTGAGTTACATACAAACATACAAACATACATACAAACATACAGGTGAAGCTAATAAAAGCGTATTAAAAATTAGACATATTCCTCTTAGTAGAGGCACCATAAGATCAGCAACTCACTCCATTAAAATCCAAAAATCTACATTCTGCCGAATTTTGAAAGAAGGAAAATCCGTACCATTTGTTATAGAAAAGATTAAGAAAGATCTCGTATAATTTTGTCTATCAAAAGTATTTCCTGGCGGAAAGTTTATTTACATTAAAGATTATATTAACATTGATGAAAACTATCTGAATACTCCAAATAAAATATATAGAGGAAATTGGAAATTTTTTTTTTAATTTATAGTTTCATTTAATCTAGTTTTTTTTTGATAATAAAAATTTGGAGACATATTTTTAATTTATTATTAACTTAATCTAGTATTGTAATAATAAATGTTTTTTGAAAATAAAAATTAGGAGTCATATTTTTAATTTATTGTTTCATTTAATCTAGTTTTTTGATAATAAATGTTTTTTGATAATAAAAATTAGGAGTCATTAAATTAATTTTTAATTTATTGTTTCATTTTTATCTAGTTTTTTGATAATAAAAATTAGGAATCATATTTTTAATTTATTGCTTAATTTAATCTAGTTTTTAGATAATAAATATTTTTTGATCATAAAATTAGGAATCATATTTTTAATTTATTGCTTTAAATTAATCTAGAATTTTAATAATAAGTGTTGAGTTCTATATTTATTTTCTTTTCCTACTATTATTATGGGTGCAATTCATTTCCTACTATTATTAAATTCATCAACTGCTACCATTATGGGAGAGAGAGAGTATTAGATATGTTGTGAAAATATATTAAAATAATATGTGAATGATTTAATTTTTTTAAAGAAAAACACTTAATACTCGCGAATACTACATTACGATGAGCCACATCTTATTAATTGGATCTTATTAATTAAGATATTAAAATTTTAAAACAATTTTTTTTTCGTACAAAATTAGCTTATTACAGTATTTTTAATAATAAAAAATATATTAATAAAACTATGTATTATTTAAATAAAATAATTAAGCTGAAATGAGGAAATTCGAATAGGAAATTAACTTATTTATAAACACCAATTATACAGTCTATAGGGAAATAAATTCAAAATTATTCTCAAACTTCAATTATTACTGCCTAACAGAAAGGAAATTTAAAATAAAAATAAATATAACGAAATCGTCCATTCATAATAATCTATAAATAATTATTTTCAAAAGAAAATGTTATTTGAAACATTAAGAATAATTATTTTAATCTTTATTAAATCTTATTCTTAATGTAAATAATTTCAGTTTTCAGTAAAATTCGCCAATTATAATGAGAATAAGCAAATTCGTTAAATATTCGGATGTATAAACACTCATGCAGCTGTTACGCTAATCTTTTATTTATAAGCAAACAAACGTTTTCAAAATAATTAATATTTTATAAAACAAAAATGGATATTATAAATTATTTTAAGAGCAAATCACTATTCATTTACTCATCCAAAATACCAATAGATTCAAAATATATCTATATATTTATTTATCACAAAAATAAATAAATATATAAATTAATTAGTAAAAAAATTCAATTTTAAATTATTTATTTTATACAGTAGTACTAAAACGTTCCGCAAGATGTCGCCACAGAAAGTAAATAATAAAAACAGTAGCTATTTTTAACGAATTTGTTTCAGAATTTTGCTTATCTAATTCCATTTTTAATTATTTCAGAAATATTTTCTGGTACTTACGTATTAACGGTACCTTGGCGACAGTTGCGCCAATAAAGAGCACACGCGCCAACCGCAGCTACAGATTTGGCGCCAATCTACACTCAAAATTTTTGTTCCAAATAATAAAATATATATGAAACACTTCATTTAAAATCAAAACGCTTTCAAAATATTTTTATTCCAATTAATAAAGATTGGCGACACTTAAAAACCGCCAAGGTACCGTTAATACGTAAGTACCTATTTGTTTTTCGAATATATATATATTTTTTTTAATATAATTTTTATTTATTTTTTTTTTTTATTTATTTTTTTTTATAAAAAAATAGTTTGATTTAATTCTTCGTTTTTATTTGTTCTTTTCCTGTAAAAATAGAACATAATTAAATTCTTAAAATTAATTAATTAATTAATTTTTATTTTATTTTAGTATCTTTTTATCAATTTTTTTAGAACAGCAGTAGGTGTTGTCATTATAATTGATCATGTATTACTAGATTATATGTATCACAATTACGTATTACCGCATAACATTTACCTTTTTTCAGATTCATTTTTTTATAGACATTTTTTTTAAAATTCATATAATTTTTTAATTATCCCTATAATTTTACAATTATTTGACTATTTGTAAATAGTTAGAAAATTTGTACAAGTTTGGCAGTTATTATCGCTATAATAAAATATGCATATAATTATACATTAATACTATAATATATTAATTATTATATACCATAAATGTATAATAAAATATATTTTATCGTATAATATCGCAAACAATATTCTGTATAAAATTTCGCCATTTGGAAATTCAGCCAATACAAAAAATGTTGATTCAAACATTGCAAAGTATTGTTGTGAAGCAAGCAACATCTTCAGATGAGGGAAAATGTGAAAATCATATGGTGCAGGGTCGGAATTGTGACGGGAGAGATTCGACAATTCCAATCGGAAAATTTTGAATCTCTGTACAATACGACAGTAATTTTTCTTCACTGACTGTTGAAAGTCAGTAAATGGCTCGCAATTCTAGATTAGGCCAAATCGCGCAATAGGGGAAATTGGGATTTGGCGATTTTTTTTGTGGCGCAAACTTATCGATAAGTCTCCAAATGTGGCATTCCGGGTTTTTGTACTTTTTGAAATTTACTTCACTTAAAAACTCAACCCGTTACTTGACGACCATTGGCGAAAAGAATTTTGGGCGCCTAATCCGAATGACTCATATTCTCGATTTTACCCTAGATTATTCTGTAGCATTATGCTCTTTCGCAAAAAAAATGCACAGCGATGCAATGTTTCGTTTTCATTCTATTGTCTATAACTTTGTGTTCGATTGGACTTAATAATACTGAAGTTGATGTAATTCGTTTTTACACAAAATTGAACTGAATTGAACAAGTAATAAAAAAAAAAATTTTTTTAACTCAGTTCCTACTGTTTTTTCATTCTGTTGCAGAAAGTCCTTTATAAATAATTTTCATTCATTTTTTTAAGTTTATCTGGCGCCATCTATTGGTAGATATATGCAACTTAAATCTAAAAAAAAAACCCTATAATTAATTAATTAAATTTAATTATTGAATTAATATTTGAAAAAACTGCATTAACATCCAGTGTCCTCCACTACAAGTTCACAAAAAATGCATTTGAACTCGAGTGGATGAATAACAAGTATTTTATAAACGATTGAAAATTTTAACAAGATATATATAGGGAGAGTGTGAGCTAATAGAAGTAATTGAAAAAAAACACAACAAAATTGAATTTGCCTATTGAATTAGCAGTTGTGCATGCATCGTATGCGCAAAAAGGTGTCTGCTACTGCGCAAACACCATTGTTGATAAACAGAATTTATAAAATATTATTGTAATATATTTAAGTGGCATGCTTACCTGTAGTGCGAGTATTCTGGACTTGGGATAGGTGCTCATGAAACAAGAACAGATGCTCGACAGGCCGTGAGCATCTTCTGTCACACGAATCACGGATTTCTGTAGGGGGGAAACATTTATCATTTTAAAGTTTTATAAATCAATAGCTAAAAAGTGACACTCTATATTTAAAGTCATTCTAATTTGATTTTGCAGAATACCCTATGGTTGAATAAAAAAAAGTTCACGGTTGTGAAAAACGTATCGTTTTCGTACATTGGGAGTGAATTCATAATGCTTCTGTATCCCTCATAGTATGTAAGTGGTTATCAATATGGCATTTTTTGACCCATATTTACCGTTTAGGGTACCATTCTTAACTAAAGGGAAGATTATTATTCGATCAAAGCAATATGGCTTGAAAAACCTGGAGAATTTTTTTTAAAAATGTGACAAAATTGAGAAATGTTAAACAATTATTTTTCTTAATAAGTGTATATATTTTAAATCATATTTGAAAGCCCGACTCGTGGTAATGTGCGCCGCTGGTGAGCATTAGGATTGATGTTCGATCCGTTGTTGTAGACACTGTTTCAAAAAACGAGGAGGCTTAGTGGCGTTTGGGATGTTCGGCATCTTGACTCGTGAGTCGGATTACCTGGTGGGAGTTTTCCTGGTTTCCTCCCATGCTATACGGAAATACGAGGTGGTTCTCTAAAAAGTCCTATCGGAAGGCACTGCCCTCCCTCTTCATTGATACGGAGCCAAGTCGGACTTCTACATACGAGTGCTTCATCACAACTGAAGCTGAATCCCTTTTATATATCCCTTCCCTCCATTCATGAGAACCCAAGGTCTCATGGACAAAAGGTCTCAAGGTCATCTAGATGTTGCTGCCGACGTGCGATAAAAAAACGACATACATTTTAAATTATAATTTAGCATCTTTTTTATTTTTGGAGGACCTCAATTGCCAAGTTTGAGAGAACTTTTTAACTGTAAAATAAATTGGTATTGCTTTGGGGAGTGGGAGAGTGGACCAGCGTTATCCTCGACCACTTTCAATGCTTATTACTGGTTTCTTGTTTATTTTTTAAATTAATAATATCATAATTAATTCATAGTAATTATTCATTCATATAATAGTCATTAATTAATAATCATATAATTAGATAACGTAACATTGTTCTAAAAGATCGTTTGGTGAAAGCAAAAGACAATTTTATTTCAAAGTGAAAATGAGATTTTTCGAGAAAAAAAAAAACGTTTGGAATTCTATACTTTTTTTATATATATTTTAAGATTGTTGTTATGCACTTTATTCTTACATTAAACTTTAAATTTTGCGTGTAACCTGCATATCGGCCCAGCCTATTATATCCTTAGATTCTTTTTTCTCTCTAAATCTCTCTCTCACCCCCCCCCATTAGTTAGAAAGGTGAGGTGGTTGATTGGTGAGCCTCATGTGTACTATGACGGGTGTTAAAGGAAGAACAGGGCATTCTGGGAAAACTTATAGTTGTAACTGCTACTCATTTATGGGTCTTATGGAAGAAAACTCGGAAAACCCCCTCCTGGCAGTTTAACTATTGATGAGAGATACTTCCCACAACATAATCGCTATCGAGTCTCCTTGTTTCTGAAAGCAATGACCATAGTAGTACCCCCAGTGGATTCGAACCTCGGGCCTCCTGCACACTAGATGAGCAAGTTGTCATTGGGCGATCAAGGTATTAGAGAAGTCTGAATCCAAACTAAAGAAGCCAGATTCGAAATTCAGCAATGTGAGCGCCATACCGAAAGCTCCCATGTCTATACTAGGTATAGACAGGTTAAATCCATAAGCTGGAAAGTTAACTCATTTTTCTTCTCTCATCCTTGAGCTCCATGAGGAAAAGGGATGAAAGGTGCGAACTCTCCAGATATTATGAATGGAATGTTAGCTCCAAATTATGATGGAATTAAAAATAGGCGTCAAGTGTAACATAATCCCTCATGGTACAACTTGGATGATGTTGATTCCCTACATATCTGACGCTCCAATGGCGAATGACTTTAGTATGTTTTGGTGTTAAATTCCAAATTCGCATGTGCAAGGCTTTCTTTTTTGCCAAAGAATATTTACGAATTGTAGATAATAATTGTTCCTAAAATATTTTTTTGTAAACAGAATATTTTTAATAAACGTAAATCTTGAAATATATGCCCAATAAAGTGCAAACAAATTTCCTTTTCCAAATAAATTGCCCACTGCTAAACTCTCCCCCTTTTAACGTCGTCACGTTTCCATCCGTTGAGACAATTCATCTACTAAATTTCCATAAACTTTTATGGAAATTTTCACGCCTTACACACCATTAATAAAAATGCTGTTAACGAAACCCATGTTTATAACTGAAAGTTATGGATATTAATAATTTTGAAAAAAAAAATTGCGCAGAGTAACTACATTAAATAGTTTTAAACAATTTAAGGCCATCCTATCTGAAGGTCAAACGGTTTGCAAACTCCACCTCCTTAAGTGAACATCTCTGTTCTTTAGGTTTCTTTTAAATTTTAATTTTCTTATGATAATTTAAACATATGGCGGCCCTTAAATGGTGAGCAATTCTAGTTCTATTAATTTCTTAATAGGCTTGTCATGTTATGAAAGACATTGATCTATGAACGGTACCATTCTATTTTTGACAGCAGGTAAAGGCCACCCAAGTAGCTGAGCCACGCCCTCAACTGCCCAATAAGAATTCAATATTGTAGTCGGCCGATTCAGTGGTAATGTGACCTGCTAATGTGCTGAAGGGCATAGGTTCGAATGCGCTGGCGGCGTGCATTGCAGTTACTGTTTTCATAAACGGGGACCTGAATGGCAGAGTGTCGGTGCCACATATATCGGGTTTGTTCAAGTCCTGGCAGTGCCGTGGATGTTTGTAGTTGTGCGGAATACAGTTGTAGGTGCCGGTCTCATATGACCGTAGAGCGTCACAGTGCCCAATCTGAATTCTTCTCACCCACATCATTCCCAAACTGTATAGGGGCAACTCAGCTCTGATGTGGTGTATTCAGAAACTCGGAGCCTCAATGATAATTTTTTTACAACGAGTGTAAAGCGTCTCGCATGGACAGAAAGGGTATCTGGTAAGCATTTTTAAAATTTTATCCCCATACGATATGCAAATGCGGGCAGTTATACAAAAAAGTCCTCTTGAAAGGCATTCTCCACCCCTCATCACCGGATGGCCTATAGTTTTTTTTTATTTTTTAAGATTGCTGTTATGAGTTTTATTCTTATATGAAATTCTAAATTTTATGGGTAATCTTTATATCGGCCCAGTAAAATTATATTTATGTTCTGAATTAAATTATCTGTTTCTATTTTCATTTTTTTTCTGTTTGTTTCAGAATTCTTTTTATTGATAAATAATTATTAAAAATAATTTTTCCCTTAACAGCTGGCCAAACAATATTTCTTTCCTAATAAAATCTACCAAACTATAAATATTTTAATTTATGTTAATCTGTTATAAGAAAACAGATCATTAGAATTTAAAAAAAAAGAACATTAGAATGAAAGAAATATAAACTTGCAAATATTCAATGATGATTCCTAAAACGGATAACATTTTTTTTTATGCTGGCAATTAAAATACTTTCTGACCGTGAATTTCTCATTTACTTGGATAAGGCCAGCTTAACAATCCGCCGTTATTGAAAACTGCGGAAGAAGACAATAAAGACATTAACCCTATTTTTTTCCTCCGTTAAAAGTTAACTGCTTTTAACTTTCTTTCTTTGCAGAAAATGTAAATCATCATTAATTTTTCTGTTTCTTCCGACATTAATGTTATGTTCTATAAGTACTTAGATACAACCTTGGGTAATATTAATATACAAAAAAAATGTTTGAAAAATGAAAGCACGACAAGGCGGTAGTAATTTTATTGTTCTTTTCCATAGCGGCTAACACATTCTATTAAAGTTAATTAACTTTTCGAACCTGATTAAACGCATGTGTGCTACGTTTTGCCAATCCAAAAAAGGCGGAAGCTTGTTTTTAAGAGTTCGTAGCCGTGTACCAAAGTGCTTAATTTGCGCAAATTGCTTCAGAAGAAAAGAAACACCAGAATTGATGTTTGCAGGGAATGATTTATGGATGCATTGATTCGGAAAAAGGCGATTTTTTTTCGCACTCTTCGTTCATTATGTTTTTTTTTTTTTTCCAATGCCTGGTAATGCAGTTAGCATGCGGCAGTTAATACCATGTTATTTGGGGAAGCGTGCAGGCGATGGCTTGTGGATTAACATTGCAGGTAATGGATCACGACATGCTTTAATGGTTATTTATTGTGCAGGAATTACATGTTAATTGAACAATGTTGTTGTAAGAACAGTAAAATTGCTTGCAGTAGTAAGGAATCTGAAATATCACCTGTAAGTACTAGTAGCAGCACTGAAATGTCAGCATTTCAGTGCTGCTACTACTACTACTACACTTCATTGCACCTCTTAACAGTTTTGGGTATAGGGTATGTATATTGCCATATGGCTATCACAACCCTTTAAACATGTCCAATCCTGTCTCAGTAGAATTGCTTTTGGTTCATATATTCCAGAAAACATCAGATGGTATGGATTATGGTATGTCCTCTTTCAATAGCTTATTCTATTAAAGGAGGACATAACAAAAAAAAGGACAAAATAGCATATTTTATTATTATCTATTTCAAAAACATATCTGTACGAACTGACATTTCAGTGCTGCTACTAGTACTACTACACCTCACTGCGCCTAAAACTGAGATGCCAATTGAGAGCCTAAATATGTCATATGGCTATAACAACCATTTAAACATACCTATTCCTGTCTCAGTAGAAATCTTTTAGGTTACATATATTCCACAAAACATCAGATGGTATGGATTATGGTATGTCCTCTTTCAATAGCATATTCTAATAAAGGAGGACATAACATAAAAGACATACAAAATAACATATTTTATTATTATCTATTTCAATAATATATCTGTAAGAACTGACATTTCAATGATACTACTAATACTACTATACCTCACTGCGGCTAAAACTGAGACGTCCCTTGACAAGTTAAATATGTCAAATGGCTATCACAGCCATTTAAACATACCCATGTCCATATACTCAGTAGAAATGCTTTAGAGTGTATATATTCCAAAAACCCTCTAATTCAATAACATATTCTATAAAGGATAATATAACATAAAAGGACAAAATAGCATAATCTATTATTACCTGCTATTTTAATAATGTAACTGTAATAACTGATATTTCGGTGCTGCTACTAATACTGCTACTCCTCAATGCGCCTGGAGCTAAGACGCCCCTTGATCGTTTCAGATATGGGTTATATATGTCATATGTCACATGGCTATCACAGCCTTTTAAACATGCCCATGCCTGTCTCAGTAAAGATGTTTTAGGATGAATGTATTCCAAAAACCAACAGACCTCTCGTTCAATTGAACGAGAGGTCTGTTAATACATACAAATACAGTAATTACATATTCTATTGAAAGAGGTTATCATGAAAGGGCAATTCTTATTTTACAACATTAAGAAATATTTTTAAATAATTACAATATTGATTTAATAGATGTGTGAATTCACTATAAATGAATACAAATAAATAAAATACGTTAATTAAAAAAAAATCTTTCAGCAAAAGCTATTTGTGGGCAATTTAAAAGAAAATAAAAACAATGGAAAAACTTACCGGATTTTGGACTGCATATTTTAGGCATAGCAGACAGTCGTATTGATTGCTCTAAAAATTAATAAAAATATTTATTAATATATTAAAATATAAAAATTTATTTATAACGAAATAAAATTTGATAATTTTTCAGAATTGAAATAATTTAAATACTAGTATGCTGTTAATAATTTTGATGATTTATTATTTAGAGCTCAATAGAAAATCATTTAATCATTTTATTTTTTTAATGCTTTTAAATAAATTTTTAAAAATAATATACATTATTAATATTTGGATAAACAATATTTATATTTATTTTCTGATAAAAATTTAAAAAGATATATTGAATTTTGTTATAGTAATAAACCATATGTAAATGACATCAAAATACCTTTTTCTATTATTTACTATTTACAAATATTAGAGAGTTTTTGCATACCGTACGTTAGGTTACCGTAGGACGTCCGTTAGCTTTTTCTCCCTAGCACGCATGCTCATAGGAAACTGAGCATGCGCGCTAGGGAGAAAAAGCTAACGGACGCCCTACGGTAACCTAACGTACGGTATGCAAAAACTCTCTATTATTAAATTTGTCTGACTCAAAAGGAAATTATTCATCACAAAAAGTTTATGTATATAATTTACTGGCATTACACAATTATATACATGGTTCATATTCAATTTCATATTTAAATTAAAAATTTATATCATTTGATTTTAATTTAAAGAAAATTTAAATCTTATTTTAAATTAAAAACAACCAATAAAAATATAACTAATCTATGGTAAAGATTATTAGAATAAAGCATAAATATATTATTATATCTACTTTCATCGAAAATCTAAGCAAAATTCTTGGAAATCTAATCAAACATAAACAAAAAGTTGTTTGTTTTTTTACGCAGAAGTAAATAGAGGAAAATCAATGGAGTTGTGTGGTACGACATTAACATTGATATATTTAAAGTTGTAAACAGAATATAAAAATTATTTATTTCGAAAATCGTTTTCTATAAACAAAAACAATTTCGTTTGGTTTGTTCGAAATTCTAAAATAATAATAATAATAATAATAAAAATATAATTTTTTTATTAGGGTTTTTAAATGTTTTTTTATTTTAATTTATTGTTTGATAAACAGCATCTACTTCATGTAAAAGCGTCACCTTTTGGGAAAATATTTAAAATAAGTAAAATAAAATCAATCGATTTTAATCTTAACTATAATGGCAACATTCTTTTTATCAATACTTAGAAAAATATTACTGTAACTTCAACTGTCACTTCTTTGAACAACAACATAAGGTTTATAAAGCACACACAAACACAAAGAATCATTACTTTTAAGAAGAATAGGTAGCAAAAATAGCTTTATAGTATAGATCAATAGAAGTTTTTCCTGTATTAAATACACAAATAGAAAATGGGAAAATGATTGGAATTGTGTAGTAAAATGAACAGAGACGTAAAAATAGATCTTTTGAATCATAACAAACCACAATTTCTGTAAATATGCTTTGTATGCAAACATTAAGGTGGAAACTTTTTTTCAGAAATACTGATTAAATCAAAAGTACATAAAAGAATGTTTATTTTAGAAAGCACCATTATTTGAAGTCTGTCATTAACATGGAAACTAATGTTAGGTAAACATCTGTTTTGAATTTCGAATGGGCGTATTAAGCTTTTTTTTATTGTTCATGGTCATTCAACAATCTTGATGCTGTACTTCCAGAATTTCAAAAAAACTTGATTTTGGACGATAAGGTATAAAATTATCACTTTCTTTTTTTACATAAATGGACAGATAACAAATGTAAAAGCTCAAAATGGACAGATAACAAAAATAAAATATACGTAACCTTAATGTATTCATTGAAACTAAAAACATTAAAACTGATGGTTAGATTTCGAGTTGTAAGCAATTTGGGCAAAGAAACGATTCAGTAGGAGACTGACTCCATAGAAGATTCCACCCATTCAAAAGATTCCATAAGATGTAAAAAGTATGTTAGTTTAGCTGTAACAAATAATAATGATTTTGAAATGATTTTTTGTGTAATAAAACTTTTTTTTAATTTAAGGGAATGTTTGATACGTAATCATTTGCTTCTATATTAAAAAAAAACCATATTGATGCAAAACATAAAATGTGGTTTAATTTTAAGTTAGCAGATATATCCGCTGCTGCCATTCTTTACTTAATATTATAATATATAAATCATTGTTGAAACTTCAAAATAATGAAACGAAGGGAAAAAAAGATAGAAATATAATATATTTACGAAGGTTAATAGGAAAATAAAAATGGTGTATAACATTAAAAAGGATTATGACAAAGATGAACATGGTGAGTTACTATCAAGGAATTAATCGCTGGCTCTAAATCTCGTATTCTTAAATCATTACAATTCGTCATTCGTATTCATATTCTTAAATCATTACGTCATTCGTATTCTTAATCGTTATTTTTAGAACATTTCCTTTCTTTTTCTTTTTTTTTTTGTTACCAATTTATGACCACACTAAAGCCACGTTCCACCAAATATGAAGAAGTAAATGCAATTAAAAAATTTAGTATTACAATCCATAATCCAATCATTTTATTCATACTTAATGTAACTACAAAAGTTTAGAAATTTTGAAATGGCATCTCTTGATTGCTCTTAGTGCGTCAAAATTCTGTCAAATACGTCCATTTCTATATTTTGGAAAGTGTCTGAGGGATTATGAAACTCTTACTGAATTTCTAGAATTAACTCCATCGTCTTTTTTTTTCATTGAAAGTTATGATAAAGATAAAGACAGTGCCTATCAGATGTTGCAATTTATTTTCTTTAACCCTTTTAACAGATTACCCCGAGTATATCCGTATATCGTATTTGTTATCTCTTTGGAAAACCACAAATTAACTCGCGTAGACCATTAGCAATATTTTAGAGCTGCATTGCATTTTGCTAAGGCGATACACGATCTCCTGATATCGTACAATAGTCCTCCTATCAAGATTTCATATTGTTTTACAGAAATATGATTGGATGTCCTGCAATACACAAAAAAGATTAGCGAGAAACTACGTGTTATTTATTGCGTATTATCACTTGCATTTACTTTGTTGTTTGCTTTTTTTTTTCAAAATGAGTGGAAGTGAAAATATTTTTTTTTGTGATAATTGCAGCCATATATCAAGAAAGATCTCGAAAGCTCTGTTGATGAATCGGAGGATTTATAGTTCTGATTTTGATGTGCAATCCAAAAAAGTTAAATTTATACTTGGATTTCTATAATGAAAAACAAACTTTACATCATAAATTTAACAATGCCTATTTTCGATTTAAGCACAAAAAAGAATACAAATATGTTATTCATAATCTTGTTGTTCATGCCGATTCGGTTTAAACAAAAAAATTGATTTGAAACACAATTCTAACAAAATGAACACCCTTCCCTCTTTCCATGAGACCACATGGTTCTTGGACTTCGTCTAGATGTTGCTGTCTACCAAGTGGAATAAGAAACAACACCAACATGTTCAGTTATTTTCTTAGTTTTCCAGTTATATGAAATAAGATATATGAGAAACATGAATTCCTTTATTATTTAGCATAAAACGTCTATTTTCACATGAATTCCAATAAATTAATTTATATGCTTAGAAAATTCTGAGAAAATAACTAAACAAGTTAAATGAAAACTCAACAAATTCTATGAATTTGGAGGATAATTAATTAATTAATTTGTTTTGACCTTGGAGGATAATTAATTAATTTGTCTTCATTTCTACTAATTTTGCAAATGTAATTTTGTAGACAAATTTTTAATTACAAAGAAGCAAGATTCTCAGAAGACTTTGAATTATTTGAACAAGATTTTTAATTATTTCAGTCATATAATGCAAAAGCAAATAAAATTTGCTATTTTTTTTCTTTCGAAATACCAGCATTCTAAAAACTCCAGCATGAAAAATTATTCTGAATTTAGAATTCGTAATGGATTACAATTTTTACTGAGTTCTGAAATAACAAACAAAACCAGATTTCAAAGAGACCCGACTTAATCTGAAAATGTTCCCCAGTTTCATTTATACCTAACAAGATTATACAGAAATAAATACCAGACATTATTTTTATTACTCCCTTAAAAAAAATCATCCCTAAAAGAACAACATAATGACCTCAGATTTTATTCTAATAATTTGAAATCATTAACATATTATAGATTCGGTATTGATTGTGATTGTGTGAGGTCCGTTTTGCCAGAAGGTATACTAAAATGGAAGCCATTTTAAAAAAAATGTGGAACTCACATAGCGAAATAAACAAGATTCTTCCATGTTTCCATGCTAAATACCCGCCAATTGGCGCACGATAGAACGATAAGTTCCACCTAACAGTTTCGCGCTTCCGCGTCCTATTAATTATAACATTTAATTGGCGATCGAACATCACGTTTTAATTGGCGACGGAAGAGCACAATGATATCGCTTAATGTCTTACCATCCATCCGCCATGCATACGAAATCGTCCGATTTGTTATGCCTCTGACACCAGATTATACCCAATCGTTTTGAGAACTCGTTTGGGTGGGTACCTGCCTGCACTTGCTTATAGCCGTAGTGAAAAAGTCCATTAAGTTCGACTTTGGACTTAAAACGCCGAGTTAATGAATTGGCTTCAAAAGAGAATTCCCTCCTCAAATCTCTCAAAGCATCATAAATTCTTTTAGGGCTAACTGTTGTGAATTTGTGCATCGTATGAGTAGAAATCTAGAAAATTTCCATCAAAAATTCACATACAATGTAACTATAACCTGGGATGTGTGGTAATTTTTTTTTTTACATTAGTCAAGTTTTTCTTTTATTATTTATGTAATTCGCGTAGGATTTGATTGGTTTAATTTTGGTCGTAATGTGTTTCAATAATATGCATTCGAAATTTTATATACAGGGCTATTATATGTAAAACAACTTTGCCGATATACTAACCAGTAATTGCCATCACGATAAATGTAATCGAATGAAATTCGAGATGTAGGTTTTTAAAGTATATGCTTGAGAATAGTGAGAAAATATTTCTCCATTGCCGAAAATGTGACCTAATGGCTAAATGGCTAAATGGCTCTACCTTTGGTATCACATATATGAGGTTCGAATCTTGGCGGTGGTACGGATGTTTGCGAGCGGTCAGAAATACTCGTTAAACTGTAGGTCCCGGTCAAATTATCCTAAAATGTGCAAAAGATGATCGTAGAGTGACAAACCAAACTACAAAACTCTCTTTCTTTTGGAGTATTGATTCGAAAAGGTGATATCGAAGATGAACGTAAGAAGTTTATAAATTAGCGAGTTTGTGACAATCGTGGGAATTTTTTCGAGACTGATAACTACCACCAATAAGTTTATAAAAACACTATTTAAAATATCAAACTTTATCAAATCTCGCTGTAGTCCTCAATTAGCTAACTTATACGAACCGATTTTATAAGTGTTTTCACACATCAAAATGTGGCGATAAATAAATGGCATAGTTGAGTTTGCTTTTTGTTAAAAATTATCAAATAATATATCTTTAGAAGTCATAAGTGTACATCTCTAAAGAATAAATTTTTTAAAATTCATATTCAGATGGAATATGAAATAAAAAAAATCCTTTTTTAGAAATGTTCTGCATTTTTTGATGAAGTCTTATTAATTGTTATTCTTATCAGAATTATCTCTTTAAAATTCTCGTTATTTAAAGAACTTTCAGTAAAACGATATTTTTTTATTTAAGTCTATTATTATTATTTTACCATCTACGAGAAAGATGGTAGAAAGTAATAACAAACCTAAGTATATCGGATATGTAAGATAATAAAGTTGTAACGAAACAACAATTGGACATCTCAGAAAATACGAATTCGGAATACGAATTTTTTTAAAAAAATTATTCTTTAGAAATGTTCTGTATTGTTTGATGGATCCTTATTAATTGCTATTCTTATCAGAATTCCATCTATATCATTCCGGTTATTTAAAAAAAAAATTTCAGAAAAATAATATTTTTTATTTAAATCTGTTATTATTATTTTACCATCTTCGAGGAAGATGGTAGAACAGTAGTAACAAACCTAACAGAGCTGCCTAAAAGTATATCTGATATGTAAGAGAATAAAAGTTATAACAAAACATCTGTTATAAATGTACATCTCAGAAGAATAAACTTCAGATGGAATATGAATTTAAAAAAAAATCTTTTTTAGAAATGTTCTTTATATTTTGATGAATTCTTATTAATTGTTATTCTTGTCAGAATTCTATCTATAAAATTCTCTTTATTTAAAAAATTCCCAGAAAAACGATATTCTGTTATTATTATTTTTCAATCTACGAGAAAGATGATAGAACAGTAATAACAAACCTAATAGAGCTGCCTAAAAGTATATCTGATATGCAAGATTAACAAAGTTGCAACGAAACACCTGTTTACATTTCCAAAAACACCTGCTTACATTTTAGTTAATGTTTTTATTAAAAACAAAAGAACAATGCTTTTTCATTTCTTCCACATTTATGATTAATCACTATATGTATTCACATTTTACGCATCATATCTGATTTTGATAAGTCCACACCCATTTTACATTCCTCAAATATTTGAAAACAAAGCAAAATTTTCATTCTGATATCAAAAAAAGAAGAACAACAAATAGGATATTTCTGGACTTGACAAACTTGAAAGGTCAAGTTTAAGATTGCAAGTACATTGAAACCAGTTATTACGATTATTTATTGCAGATATACACAGGAAAGCGAAAATTTGCACTTCCTGATAATTCGAGAAGAACATGTATCGCATCTGCAGGAACTAGTTGGGGGCATTTTGGTTTAGCACTGTGCCGAGAAAACATTAAATGATGTGTGCGGTTTTGCAACGTTCAATTACTTGGAAAATTCAGTCTTTTTTTTTTATTGGTGCGGTTGCAGTTATTTCGGAGACATGTTGTAGTTTTATTGTTCTTTGTATGAAAGGTAAACAACCGAAGAGTTTGATGGAAAATTCTATATTTCCGAGAATGAATCATGATGGAAAATTGTACGAAACTCTTCCTCTTTGTGTATTTACATAAACATCTACCGAATACCATGTCCCCAAATGTTAACGTAAATAACGTTGTTAACCATATGTATGTCTCAATAGAATTTCAAAATAATTTTTTTATGTTCTTTTGGAATTCTTATGTATTAATAATATTTAAAAAAAATTCAGTCCTGTTCAGAAATATATTCTTTGCAATTTATTAAATTCAAGAAAATATATAATAGTTTGATTGATGTAAAGAAATTTTCGTTTTAATTTTTTTTTAACGGAATGTAATTAAAATCCAAACTAATTTCTACACTCTTAAAAGAATTTCATCCGAAAAGTTTGCAAAGGCTTCCGCATAAATTGTTAAAAGAAGTTTTTAAGTTGAATTGATTCTTAGCGGTATTCTGTAAATAAGATTATCGTTTTTTTAAAAAATTTCAGAAAAACTATCGTCTTCATTTAAGAATAGAATATTCAGACGAATCAATTATTTGTTAGGGGTATTAGATATGCGATACACAGTGTCTTTGAAAGAAAAAAAAAGTTTAATAGCTATTATGGAATTTTTTTCATCTAAAATTTCTTGACATTATATAACTAAAAATTTTAATTATTAAAAAATATTTTTTTTGTAATTAAAACCCTTACGACTTGCTTATGACACTGTCATTTGCCAATTTTCCACGTGTTAGCTGGTCGGTTAGTAAATTGATAAGTTTTCTTATTTAAATAGCCTTATTTTAATTAATTATCAAATTAAATTTTCAAAAGATTTAATTACTATTATTTCTCAAAACAATTTTGCAATTAAAAATCAATTTAATTAATCGAATTACATCAATCAATTAATTAAATTGATTGATTAATTAAAATCAATCAATTAATATAAATTTAGCTAGAAATATTTTATTTTCCACAATGGTATGAGATGCCTATTAAAATGACTGAAAATATTCAGTAGAAATTAATATCTTGTTGCGTAATTGGCACCAAACACTAAATATGATTAAATTAAATTCTTTTTAGGTTCCATGCCATTTTAAAGAGAAATTGTCCATTGATATTGATTGATTATAATCTATAAAAAAATCGAGAAAGGAAGAATATATTATAAAAACTAACGAACTACAGACGCATTGGAAGCAAACATTTGCCAACAAATTATTCACTAACAGAGAGTGTTAATGATTTAGACGTTCCAAATTATCTTGATCGCAAGGCTGTAACGTTGGACAGATGTAAATAGTGGAATATATCCTTTTTTAAGTAATTTCATACTGGCAACAATAGAGAAATGATGGTGGTCCATCAGTAGCGCATGCGACAATATTATTCAAAAGAATATTGTTTATCATAAAGTATGATTTCATGGTATTAAGTATAGGTAATCCTCTTGTACCTGTAGTGTCATTTATTACAAATAGCATTTCTTCTCGTAATGTATTGTTTATCAAAATAACATACACATGCCATCAATAAAGCATTATATCTGAAATGATAGATCCACCCAATAGTATGGGAAATGGAGAATACTTAGTTTTTTTTTCAACATTAACTGCCATTTCTTCAATTCGTCGTTTTATTGTGCTCTCGCGTAGTGACAAAGTATTTAATGTTTCAAGTATACACAGATGCGTGGCTGTTGAGATAAAATTTTTTTAGAGAGTATTTTACAGTTTCTCCAATATTATGGCTTTTACCAATTTTTTGTAATGAATTACGAAAGGCGATATTTGTGATGGCGCAACTTCACAAAGACGACAGAGGCCTAATGGCCAATAGGCTAGCCCTCTGGCCATTGGTATCACAGGCTTCAGGATCAAATCCTTGCAATGGTATGGATGTTTGTTAGTGGTTCGGAATCCACTTTAAACAGTAGGTCCCGGTCTAATTAGCCTAAAGTGCGCACAAAATGGCCGTAGAGCGACAAACCAAACCAATCATAATGATGACATACCTGCCCCGAAACTAATCAATAGGATTGCATTAATTTGTGACTCGTTATAAAATATAAACGATAAATAACTTTATAAAAATCTAACGAAAATGTTTTTAAATAATGCTATGAAAAATTCTTTAAAGAACATTAAAAAAATTTACATTTCAATGTTTTCTAAAAAGTCAATTAAATTTTTAAAAAATGAAACTGCTTCAATATCGAACAAACCCCTACCGCCCACCATGACAGCTGAAATGCCCACAAGTGGGCGGTAAGGACAAGGTTGACTACCACTGTTTTAAACTATTTTTTTCCCACACTAAATATTTTTGTATATTAGCTTTATTTGCTACTTTTATTATTATTCTTTTTTTTTCACTTTATTTTTTTCATTATATTATTTTTTTCTCATTTCGTTACATGTATTATTATACGTTTGATGTATTGATACGTTCTGATGTATTATCATATTATTTGTAAAATATTTGTCAATTTTTTTGTAACAAAATATCTTGTAATTTATCTTCATAAACATCTAAATTGGAATTTTCATTTTAATTATGTCAAACAAAAATACAGAAGAAACATTAGAAGACTCTATCCTATTATAGCAAAAAACTCGAGCATGAGTAGACATAATAAACTTCTGATTTTCACCTATATGCTTCGTCCTCTTCTCACCTATGTCTGCCCAGTATGGGCCTAAGCTGATAATTATAATACTAAAATCTTGGAAGCTCAACAAAATATGGCCATCAGACAAATAACGAATGCAAATTGGTTCATGAGAAACGTTGATATTCAAAGAGCTATCTCCCTGCTACCTCTCAAAAAGTACTGAAAAAAACTTTCAGAAATATTCTTCAATAATATTGACAACCACCAACATCTGGCCATTCAAGAGATCGAACACTATGAACCGCACTCTAATTTTAAAAGACCTAGGAATATTCTGCTCTAACCTACGTCAATTCAATTTTGAAGTGTTGTATTTTTTCAATTCTCCCGATTTCCTTTAATCTCTGGGCGTTGCTAATGTTTTCATTCTTTTATGTTTGTCACCACCGGAGATGAGGCCCCTGGCGTAGCCAGTGAGCTCCAATAATCTTCAACATCATCATCATATATTTACAATTGTGAGTTATAGGTTGTACTTGTGTAGTGCACAACGTATGTGATTAAATAAAGAAAAAAAACAGTATGTGGTTACACCCACACAGCTTTGTAGTTAAATAAAGAAAAAATATGTCGGTTAAATAAATTACATCTGATCTAACAAAATGCTGGTTCCCATCTAGTTCATTTTACGAAATATTTATCAAAAAATTAGACAAGTTTGATTCAGAGAAGCTAGTTATTTCAATGACGCTAAAATAATTGTAGAAATTAAAGATTCATAGAGAATTTGATACCTGAGAGTTATTGTTGTTATTTTTTTAACTGTGGCATGTTTTGGTTTATATCCTTTTAAGAAGAAAAATAAACACAAGAGAAATTTGACGCCACATTCTTTTTTATCTCCTTAAAAATTCCAGGAATTTCACCAAAACTGCAGATGGTGTATTTTATATGTTTTAGCCGTGTGAAATAAACAGACGTTCTATCATTTTTTCAAGTTGTTTTACAAGCCTTTCTTACCTTGGATGTTTGTAGTGATTCGGAACCCACTTTAAAACGTAAGTCCCGGTCTAATAGGATCGTAGAACGTTGTGGGAATAGTGTTACTCGCGTCCGTAGCTTATCTTCAAGCTACACATGCCCCCTGGGTAGTGCTAAATGAGCAACGTGTGTGCAGCCCTTGCTTATGGCATAGAGATAAACTGTCTCTGTATTGCCAGCTGCATTAGAACAACAACAACAAATCTTTTTGATGTCCAAAAACAAAGTATTGGCGAGGAAAGATGGGTTATTTATTGCTTTTCTTATGTATTTTTTTCTTTTCATAATGAGTCTTAAGTGTAAAACAATTGTTTTGTAATAATTGCAATTATATATCGTGAGATGAATTCGACGTGGCAACGAGTCAAAGAAATATAGCATTGATTCTAATCCGAATGATTAAGTGCATAGTTGAAATTCTGCCATAAACAAAATAAATCAGGATAAAAACTTATTAATTATAACTCAAAAAAAATGCATGTTTTTGATATTAGTAGGTATTTGATATAGTAACTCTTCTTTTACGGCGTTGATAATCTTGTAGTTAGCTGGTACCACTCAAACTATTCCACAACTTAACCACCAACCAAGCAACCAGCTATATACTATACTCCTACTCACTTTCTCTGTTAACTTTTTTCCACAGAGAGAGAGAGCCCATCCCTCTTCGTTTTCGCAACGGTACATCCACCTCCCAGCATCTTGACCCCCGGTCATCAACCGAACCGAATTTCGCAATGTCGCCCTCCAACACAGCGGGTGGGGAGAAAGCAATTGGCCGCTCCCATTTTTACCTCTTATATATATACCTGTCGCGAGGGCACCATGCAAATAGGGGTCCTCGGTTCACAGAGTAGAATGGGCGGCATATCAGCATAATTTCCGGCATCAGAAGAGGGCCCGCAGGGGGAGGGGGGATGGTAAATGGCCCTTTCTCAAAGACGCTAGTGAGAAGCTGTTAAAGGGCTAATCACTTGTTCTCGAATCTTTTCTGAACACGCGAATGGATGACCTGGGGAAGGGTTGTTCTGATAGAGACGCGTGTGTCTGTTCCGACCTCACCCCGAAGACATTGGTTGAAAGCAGGTACCGGAAGTTTTGCCCGTTGTTTTTGTCATCCAACATTTGCAAAGAGGTAAATCTGCAGTGTTGTGTTTAATTGCTTAATAATACAGAATATCGATTACATTGACAATGATCATATATATCTATTATCTCACACGTTCACCTTTTTCAACGTTACAGCACGAGCGAGAATCGTTTGACCTCAACTACTGAACAACAATGAACTTTCAGAAACAAAATTTTTATTTGCTTATAACAACTAAGCAATGCTTTTAGCATTGATGTTTGAATTTATCATCTAACAACTATGCAATATTTACACCATCATTGTAAGAATTTGTCATCTAACAACTATACAATATTTATAGCATCAATGTTATTAATCTTCTAATAATTATGCAATATTTTTAGCATCGATGTTAGAATTAGTCACATAACAACTAGACAATACTTATAGCATGAATGTTAGAATTTGTCGTTTCACAATACTTGTAGCATCTATGTTATTAAACTTCTAATAATTATGCAATATTTATAACATCAATATTCGAATTTGTCATTTAACAACTATGCAATACATTGCTACAACTATGCATTCTAACAATAATACTTATAGTACATTTTTTCTATGCAATAACAAATTATAGCATCAATGTTAATAATCTTCTAACAATTTTTCTATAATTATAGCATCAATGTTAGAATTTGCCATCTAATAACTATGCCATACCTACTATAACATCAATGTTAAAAATTTATTTATTGTTGTTATTTTATAATTCCGGGCCTTTCGACTCGTGGTTCTTGGCCATGAAAACGATCGAGATGTAACAAGTTCAGCATTATTCAGGGAACACTTCAAGGGTTCTTGCAACACTGTATTCATTCTGTGCCACGAAAATTCCAAAACAAATATATACCTGATTCGCACCTACCTCTTCTCTTTCGCAAGCTCAACAGAAGGACTTTCCGCTCAACAAATTTGTTATGATCATCCCCCAAATTAGTGAAAACTTTCGGTTCAGCATTGCAAGTAGAGTTTCCTCCAGCATTCACTGTCACCTGGTCTATCAAATGGATTAAACGATTTTTATAAAAAATTATCAATCAATCCTTATTTGCTCCACTGATTCACCAATGGTAATTTGCTTAGTTAGCTGCAGGAGTGCTCAGGTTGAAATCCATTGGCGGCGTACGTCGCAGTTCATTGCTTTCAGAAACGAATACACTCGATAGCAATTTGGACAGTATGTTTGTGTTTACAGTAGCTCTTACTGAGAGTCAGATTGATTGGTGGAAGTTGTCAGGGTTTTGCCCATATAGTAAATTAATCACAGCGCTCTTTTCCATTAAAGTCCTTCTGGAAGGCAATTGACCTTCGGTGGGCTGTTCATGGTATACAAAAGTGGAACCCGAGGTCAGCCTATGTACGCCAGAAATATTATTATAATTATAGCTATTATTAGTATTATTAAGTTGCATCTAAAACTAAACAAATGGTAAAAAATTTTCTTATTTGAACATACTCACCGACTTTATTTACACATGCATTAAAGTTCTTGTAAAAAATCACTAAATAGATTAAATGATCTTTATAAGGATTTATTTTCCAATTCTTAATTAACGTACGCGTCTCTGTGAATGAAACATAACATTTAATTGTATCCAAATTAGGATGGTCTTATTTGAATCTTTTTGAAAATGTTTAAGTCCGTTATCGCCCTGCAATTGAAATATATAATATATTCAACTTTTAAAAAAATCAACATGTATTTCAAAAAATCTTTAACTAATAAAAAATCTTCTTTCCGTCTAAGAATTTAGTTTGGAAAATGTGTAACAAACTTTTGTAAATATACAGATAAATATTTCGTAATCAAAATATTACATAATACAAAAATCAAAATATCAAGGTAACTTGTTAAATTATATAAATTTCTCATTATTTTTTTATAATATTGCTACTGTGAATACCTGTTTTACCACATGCAAGATTTTATACTATATAATTAACCATGACAGCTTTTGCCAGAAAAAAAATACAATTCTCCATTATTAATCTTTACAGGGTAAAATAATCTAACATTAAAATCTATGAAAACTTAACAAGATAATTGTATCATTTTTTAACCATAATTAAGAAGAGATTGTATCGAAAAATTTTGCACGTTATCAAGTGCTTTTATATTTAAACTAACAAAGAACTTGATAAAAATGCCTATTAAGTATTATTAACATTATAATTTTTATGATAAGATAGAATTTTACAAGTTAAATCTTTCGGCAATTGGAAAAAAAATCGACACCCACCTTACGTAGATTTATTAAAAAAAACTGGAAATGAACTAGTGTTATTTCTAGATGATCTATATAGATAATTTTTTATTACACGTCATAAATCAACATGATTGCTCAACTCCTGTCAACTCTCATTAAATGACCTGCAACCGTAGCTGTGGTGGTAGTAATGCGTTGGCACAGAGTGTCTAAATCAACCAGAAAGGTGGAAATAAATTTAGTTTTATTATGACTAAAACAGAAAGAAAAAATCCAGCTGGCATTGAGTTGAGTAGGAAGCTTATCATTCGAAATGTTGACATAGCGAACTTTTTTTGAAGCATATTCACGAGGGATTTAATAGCTGTAGCTATTTGTTTTTTGTAGCTCATATAGATCTTATCCAGGAAGGCATAGACTTGTTAGGCAACATTCACTTTATATATATTACTAGCACATATATGGCTTCAGAAAATAAAACTTATTAACTCTTTTATTTAGATTCACGTCTGTTGAAGGTAGTATCTTCGCTTTTTTCAGCTCTAATATTGGCTATTTTCGTCCTATTAGATTATAATTTCTGGACCTGAATGGGCGAGTGGCTAGCGCTGTGGCGCTCGGTACCACAGGTATCGGGTTCGAATCCCGGCGGTGCCAGGGATGTTTGTAGTGGTTCGGAATCCACTTTAAACCGTAGGTCCCGGTCCTAATAGGATCGTAGAGCATTGCGGGGGGCATTGTGACTCCGCGTCCATGGCATATCTTCAAGTTACACGCGCCCCCTGGGTAATGCAAAGTGAGTAACGTCTGTGCAGCGCTTGCCTTAAGGCATCCAAGACCAAACTGTCTAAAGTGTTTGCCAGCTGCATTAGAATGAAAAAAAAAAGATTATAATTTCTGATATCTCAACCTTTTCTATAGATTTACGAGCTGATCTTCGTATACAGTCAATTCTGGTTTGTTTGAAAATTTTTCTTTTCTTATGCGGCATTGCAAATTCAACAATAAAAATCATCCCATTTAATGATACAATTCAACAATAGAAATTGAATGCCCTGAATTATAGACCAATTGATTAATCATTTACGAAAATTTATAACTGTAAACCTGCCAATTTCGAATACTTTTGATTCTTTCAACCTTCCCGTTAATTCCCAGCTTAATTAGTAAGTGATAAAATTTAAGTTCAATATGGAATTTTTTCTTTTGAAAATCAAATTTTATAAGTATATTTATATTTGATATTAAGTAAAAAATATTCCTGTTTTAAATGTCTATAAAAACATCCATTAAAAATCGGGTAGAAATTTCCATTTCAAAACAAATGAAAACACATAGACCTTTCTGATATCATGCATAAAATCGTAAATTAAGCACTTCAAATAAAATGACAAGGAATATTTAATTCCACAAGATGAATGTAGAATTCGAAATTACGCAAGTACTTACAAGTAATTCCGTTTGGAATTTTTAATACAATTCCCACAGAAATAAATCATTCTTTGTATTATATCTACTTACAATGTTACCAGATACGAAATATTGCATTTTTTTTTGTCCGGATTACAAATGTGTTGGAATTGCAAAACCATCTTCCCATATCACCAAACCTGAAACACGTTTTTCCAACAATTCAGGATACTATGCTCGGCTGATATCGCAGGTGAAAGTATGCAATTTAATCTTGACTTTTTTGTTCCATGTTTTTGGTCCAGTGCTTCCGTCGACAAATGTATGTCACGCGCCGATAACACTTTGTGGTGATCAAGACGTAATTTGTGTTTGGTTGTAGTATGTCATTTCGCGGAATTGCCCACTATAACTTACGCGTCGTTTGAAATGAAAGTATTTTCTTTTTTTTTTTCTTATTCCCTTTCTGTCTTTTGCATTGAGGAAAATATTGTTCTAAATTTCAAAGGGAAGCAATTTCAGTTTCCTTTTCTTTTAAATATTTTTTTTTTCTTAAGTTGCTAACTTGTCGATGGAAACAATGCATTTTGCTTTTCTTTGCGTCTTTTTCGACACCTTTCACTTTTGTGGCAACACTGAAAAAATGTTAAAAATAAATTCGCTGTTTGTTAGAGAGCAATATGTTTTTCAATCACCAAATTTTTAAATATTTTCTTTTTTAATATTCAGAACAAGACGTTATTTAAAAATTAAACCTTGGAAAGCTATAATTTTGATAATAAATACATAATTTTGATATAAGACAACCTTGATGTGACATCCTTTTTGTCTTCGTCCCTGAAGTTTAAATAAAATGGGGGAAAAAGATTTTTTTTTAATTTTAGTATTCCGTGAATAGCAACGTTGCATTATATTGCAAAACCATCTTCCCATAGCGCCGATAACACTTTCTGACGATCGAGGCATATAATTTGTGTTTTGTTGTAGTATATTATTTCGCGGAATTGCCCACTATAACTTACGCGTCGTTTGAAACGAAAGTATTCTTTTTTTTTTCCCTCCCTTTCTGTCTTTTGCATTGAGGAAAATATTGTTCTAAATTTCAAAGGGAAGCAATTTCAGTTTCCTTTTCTTTTAAATATTTTTTTTCTTAAGTTGCTAACTTGTCGATGGCAACAATGCATTTTTTTTTCTTTGCGTCTTTTTCGGCACCTTCCACTTTTGTGGCAACACTGAAAAATGTTAAAAATAAAGTTCGCTGTTTGTTAAAGCGCGGTATGTCTTTCAATCAACACTTTTTTAAATATTTTCTTTTGTAATATTCAAAGCAAGACATTATTTAAAAATGAAACCTTGGAAAGCTATAATTTTGATATAAAATAACCTTGATGTGACATCCTTTTTGTCTTTGTCCATGAAGTTTAAATAAAATGGGAAAAAAAAGATTTTTTTTAAATTTTAGTATTCCGTCAATTGCAACGTTGCATTATATTGCAAAACCATATTCCCATAGCTCCGATAATACTTTCTGATGATCGAAACATAATTTGTGTTTTATTTTTTTTTATTACCTTTCTGACTTTTGCATTGAGGAAAATATTGTTCTAAATTTCAAAAGGAAGCAATTTCTGTTTCGCTTTTCTTTTATATATTTCGGAAACTTTTCTTAAAAGTTGTTAAGTTGTCAGTGGCAACAATGCATTTTATTTTTCTTGGAGTCTTTTTGCGAAGGCTTTGACTTTTTGTGCAACACTGAAAAATGTCGTTAAAAATGAAGTTCGCTGTTCGTTAAAGCGCGGTATGTTTTTTAATTCACAAAATCTTAACTGATGATTTTTTAAATATTTTCTTTTGTAATATTCAAAACAAGTCATTATTTAAAAATTACGCCTTGGAAATTTATAATTTTGTTATGAAATAAACTTGATGAGATAATCTTTTTATTTTTGTTCCTGAAGTTTAAATAAAATGGGATTTTTTTTTCTTTTTAATATTATGTCAATGGCAATGTTGCATTATAATAATGATTTATATTAAATAAAATAAGTAAGTACTATTTATATATAGATATTAGATACAAAAATTAATGTATACTAGGTTAAATTCTAAATATTTCTATCGCTAAAATATTGATATCATATATTTATCAATAAAAATGAGGCATTATATGACATTAGGCTTGAGAAACTGTACAAAAAAATTTTTTTTATGTTTGTTCCTGTTGATATTAATTTAGTTTATTATTTTGAGGATATTCTTTCTTCTTATTATTTGCTTTGCAGTCTGTTACAGGCCAAGGTATCTCAACAAACTTCTCCCAACAGATCCGATCAGACGGCTGAAAATTCTGAATGCGAAGGCGCTTTGAACAGACGATTATTTCTGTCAAAATTTCTTTTGACAGGTGGCATTAGTATAGAATTCCAATAAATAAAAATAAAGATGCTAAAAAATACGTTCTGGATGAAGCATTTAAGGAAAATATTACTTAAATTATTATGGTTTTCTTTCACGAGAAAGATTTCATGACGAGATATATATGAATCATGGTCATGGAAAAGTCAATACAGAACCGTAAATTACAACTCCTAGGCAGCATTTTCCTCTTTTTTCCCAAGATATTATTAGTTCAAAAATTATTTTCATAGTTGTTTAGATAGCACTATGTAACAGTATAGAGGCGTAGCGTGCTGAATTTCTGAATAAAGGGAGTTATGTTCAGAACCAAACTAGGCAAGTGAGGAAGCTACAATCTTTATGGCTGTGATGGGAATGATAATTTTAAATTATAATGTCCTTCCATTGAGCACCAGGAAGAGGGTTCGAATCTCTTCGCTATCATCATCAACATTGGCACGACAGCCCCATGGTGGGTCAAGGTCGTCTGCCTATTGGAAGGTTTCAAAGCAGGAGATGTTTTCTTTTAAGGGGTAGGGTTATCAGCCTTACGCCCAACAGTCATAGTAGACCGGGAACTACTGTTTAAAGTGGATTCGAACCACTACAAAGTATCCATGGCACCGCTGGTACTCGAACCTGAAACTGTGGTACGGAGCGCCAGAGAGCTAGACACACAACCATCAGACTCAATCTTTTTGGTATAGTAATTTAAAATTATGGTATCAAAATATGGATACAACATAAAAGATACTCTCCCACTCCTCCAAATACATTCTCGGTAACCCTGAAACTGCTGCACTTTTGTCGTCCAATTGGCGAAGAGTTTCAGGTCAAAGAGTTTTGTATTGGAACACAAAAATCTGTAGTGCATTTTAATGAAAAAAAAATGATGCATATTCAAATTATCAACTTCTATTTCAAAAGACAGGTACAGTAGAAAAAAAAGGGGGAGGGGAAAGTATTTCTTCAAAGAGATTACGCAGTCAAAAAATTCTTGTAGGCATATTAATCTTTCATATATCATCCTTTGTTACATAATGAAATACTCAATACATCATTCTTTAATGATTAATACTGAGAACTCAGTAAGGAAGTGAATGGTTCTATTTCATATAAGTTTAATTCAAGATTTCCTCCCCCCTTTAATTCATTTCTCCGAGTGATTGAAAGAACATTTAAATCTCGATTTGATATCGCATCCCTTTTCGATCAATCTTAACATGATTTCGCATTTTACGAACCGATCCATTCAGAATTTGTATTGAAAACTACTCTGGCATGAACCTTTGGGGCATTCAAGCCCGGTTTGTAGTTTGTGGATGAAGTAACCTTTATCGGGAGGACATTTCTACATTTGAATTGATTACTTACTAACATCCGGATGAATTACTCATCGTCCAGATCACTAAGTTTGAGATTTTAAAATGGTGGACCTTGCAGAACAACTTGTTGAAGTTCGAAGAAATACTAGGAGGGCCCAAGAATTATGGGATGCATTATTTTTTCTTCTTTCTAATGCAGCTGGCAAGCACATAGGCAGCTTGGTCTTGCATGCCTTAAGGCAAGCACTGCACAGACGTTACTCACTTTGCATTACCCAGGGGGCTCGTGTAGTTTGAAGATAAGCCACGTACGCGGAGTAACAATGCCCCCGATCCTATTAGGACCGGGACCTACGGCTTAAAGGGGATACCGAACTACTACAAACATCCATGGCACCGCCGGGACTCGAACCCGAAACCTGTGGTACCGAGCGCTAGAGAGCTAGCCATTCGGCCATTCAGGTCTTTATGGGATGCCTTATTATTACTTTTTTTTCCAATGCAGCTGGCAAACATTTAGACACTTGTCTTGGATGCCTTAAGGCAAGTGCTGCACAGACGTTACTCACTTTCCATTACTCAGGGGGCGCGTGTAACTTGAAGATAAGCCAGGGACGTGGAGTAACAACGCCCCGCAACGCTCTACGATCCTATTAGGACCGGGACCTATGGTTTAAAGTGGATACCGAACCACTACAAACGTCCATGGCACCGCCGGGACTCGAACCCGAAACCTGGGGTACCGAGCGCCTACCCACTCGGCCATTCAGGTCCTTATGGGATGCATTATAAAAATACTTAAAAAAAAAAAACTAATAGAGTAAGAAGAATTCCTTTATTAATTTATGATAGAATTATGAAAGTTAAAAAAATTTCTATGTGAGGTCACTTGGTTGGTCATAGGCGATATTGCTATATAAAGTACTGCGAGATAACGGCATGTATTAACAGAAGAACAAATGGGGAATTTGGAATTCCCATACAATAATGTAACGGGGTATGATGGCCGAGTGAGTAGCATTCTATAGCTCGTTGCCAGTCGGGCGGTGTCATTGATATTTGCATTGGATCGGCATCCACTTTATACTGTAAGTCACGGCCTAAAAAGACCGTAGAGCGTTGGGGCTAGAGCTGACGTATCCCGTAATAAGAAAACATCTCCTGTCTCAAAATCTGCCAGTAGACAGATGACCGTGGCCAACTGTTGGGCTGCTGCGCCAATGAAGAAGAAGTAATATAATAGAATACACAACGGGGTTGTCATTTTGGTCGAAACATAATCCTCACGTGATCATGTACTTAAGTGACTTTTGCAATCGCCACTGTTCACTGAAATGAACGATTGAATGTTTCATGTAAATAAGCTGTAATATTGATGGGAAAAAAATGGCTACTCACGGATATTTTTCTTAGCATAGTTTGTTGTTGGCGTCCTTTGGGTGCTTTGGCATCATTTTGGCGAGCTTGGCATACTCGAAGAACTTCCAACAAGCATTCCACGCCACCAGAACCAATAAAATCTTCCAAGAAGCTGTGGATATTATAAATAAAATTAATAACTAAATTAAAAGACTGTAGTAAGTATTCAAGTTTTATGGTTAAATAGTTTTTTTTTTTTTCAAAAAAAAAAAAAAAAAAAATCAATACATTTTATTTGTCTGTTAGTGACGACATTTTGGATTAAGATCACCGTTGAATATTATATTTAATAATTCTTCATAATATTTAACTTAATGATCTGAAATCTACAGGAATCACTTGTTTTAGTTGCAAATTCCTGAAATTGCAACTAAAAAATTTAGAACCAATTTAATATACACTGAAGTGACAAAAGTCATGGGATACCTCTTAATATCGTGTCGGCCCTCCTTTCGCCCGGCGAAGTGCAGCAACTCGACGTGACATGGACTCAACAAGTCGTTGGAAGTCTTCTGCAGGAATATTGAGCCATGCTGTCTCGATAGACGTCCATAATTGTGAAAGCGTTGATGGTGCAGGACTTTGGGCACGAACAGACCTCTCGATGATGTCCTATAAATGCTCGATGGGATTCATGTCGGGCGATCTAGGTGGCCAGATCATACGTTGAAATTGTCCAGAATGTTCTTCAAACCAATCGCGAACAGTTGTGGTCCGGTGACATGGCGCATTGTCATCCATAAAAATTCCATCGTTGTTTGGGTACATGAAGTCCATGAATGGCTGCAAGTGATCTCCAAGTAGCTGAACATAAGCATTTCCAGTCAATATTCGGTCCAGTCGCACCAGAGGACCAAGTCCATGCCATGAAAAAACAGCCCACACCATTACGGAGCCACCACCAGCTTGAACAGTGCCTTGCTGACAGTTTGGGTCCATGGCTTCGTGGGGTCTGCGCCACACTCGAACCCTACCATCAGCTCTTACCAACTGAAATCGTGACTCATCGGACCAGGCCACGCTTTTCCATTCATCTAGGAACCAACCGATATGCTCAAGTGCCCACGAGAGTCGCTGCAAGCCATGTCGTTCTGTCAGTAAAGGCACTCGAGTCGGTCTTCTGCTGGAATAGCCCAAGAAAGCCAAATTTCTCCGCACAGTTCTAACAGACAAGTCCCTTATACGTCCCACATTGATTTCTGCGGTTATTTGACGCAGTGTTGCTTGTCTGTTAGAATTTACGACTCTTTGCAGACGTCGCCGGTCTCGGTCGTTAAGTGCAGGCGGTCGACCACTGCGCTGTCCATGGTGGGATGTTATGCCTGAAATTTCATACTCTCGGCACACTCTTGACACAGTGGATCTGGGAATGTTGAATTCCTAACGATTTCGAAATGGCATGACCCATGCGTCTAGCTCCAACTAACATTCCGCTTTCAAAATCTGTTAATTCCCGTCGTGCGGTCATCATCACGTCAAAACCTCTTCACATGAATAACTTGAACAGAAATTAAAGCTCTGCGAAAGCACTGCGCATTTATAGTTGTTCTACGCGATACTACTGCCATCTGAAAATGTGCATATTGCTATCCCATGACTTTTGTCACTTCAGTGTAATAATCAAAATATATAATAAGAATTGCAAAATTGTAGTGAGCAATTTGGGCAACCAGACTGTAACTGGGTATGGTTGGGTTGAGGTACTTGAGACACATGTTTGAGAATTCACAGCTTTATTTACACACGTACAAACGCCACACACATACAATTAGAGAGATACAATATTTAACACACTTAAAGACAGATAATTATAGGTTTGCGGAAGAATCCCACTTCCGAGTCGAAACCTCGAAACTCAGATAAGCTTAGGATGCGCGAAATATATTTCCTCTCCGGATGATAGTCTGTAAGCCAACAAAATGCGCCCGGATGAGCTAAATATATTTTCTCTCGGGATGAGAGACTATAAGCTAAACGTTTTGTGGGAGCGCATGTTGAACTGTACTTCTTCTCGGGTAAGATTCTCAAGGTCGACTGGCCATTTTTCCTGATCACCATAGGGAGGGCTCATAAGGTTTCTGACTCTGTTCTTCTTAGTTCTTAATAGTTCTATTGTTCTTAATGCTATTGCTCGATGTCACTTTTTTGCATGGCTATTGGAAAAATAATATATCTTTATTTATTTATGTTATGTCAATTTGTCTATGAAAAATTCGCCAACCACAAAAAGTCGCCAACTTTGTATGAAACTTGGGTTTGGGAAATGTATATATAGACTATTTATAAATTCATGATTTTCTGAAATATGTTTGAATATTCATCATAGTAAGGAATTTTAAATTTCTACTCTTATTTTCATATCAATGGAATTCAAGCCAAATATATATGCACATTTAGTAATTTGGATTCAAAGAATATTTTGTTGAATTTCCGTTTCGACCTTAAATGTGATTAGTTCAGCTGCAAAATACATGAAATCTTTTAAAATTACAAATATTTTGCACGGTGAAGTATTCATTCGGAGCTTGATGGCCGAGTAACTAGTGCGCTGGCACTCGATGCCACAGGGGGCAATGGATGTTGGTAGTTTTTCGGAATTTTAAACTGTACCATCTAAAACTGTAGGTCTCGGTCTCACATGATCGCAGAACGCTACGGTCTCGCATGACCGTTCCGTAGTTGGGAATAGGAGGGCTACCCTACCCCGTGAAAAGAAAACATCTCATGTCTCGAAATCTGCCAGTAGGTAGACGGCCTTGACCCACCTTGGAGCTGTTGGGCCACTGATGATAATGAATGCATTATTATAGTCCCAGAGATGCCATGAATGTTTGTAGTGGCTCGGAATCCACTTGTAATAAGGTATCAGTAGGGATATTGTGCATGGCTGTTGCCAGAAACTTCATATGTATGTCAAAAAATGGAAGGTTTAGTAATCTGTACCATCCTTTCTTTGAAGAATGATTCCCGTCCCATTACTTTCAAGGATGTACCATGCTCGTTGAATGCCTTGGAATCTGCCAGTAGGCAGACAATCTGACAATCATGGGGTTGTAGAGCCAATGAAGAAGAAGAAGTATTTATCCATATATAATTTAACACACGGATATTGATTTAGTTTAATTTTGGAGATATTTAGTTGAGAACATAGATCCTGTTTGGTTTCATTGACTTTTCTGATCAAAAAATACTCAATCAATTCTGATTTCTTGCAAAGAACAAGATATTCAACCATCACTTTCTACAATAAAGATCTCTTATATTCAATCTTATAATAAAATGATAAAAAATGGAATTTTTTAGTCAAACTTCAATTGTAATGCCATTCATTTCATGCTTTTTACACACGCACCGAAGACGAAACAAAAAGCACTCTTGCCGATTCTTAGTGACCATCCAAGACCATTTAAAAGTAAAAGTGTATTTTTTTATATATTTTACGGAACTGAAGAAGAAAGAAAGACATGTTTCCATTCGATTACATGATGTCTTTTGTCTTGCCATTCCGGAACCATTAAGGCAGGGGAGCGAGCAGCTCCAGAACTCATTGTCATGGCCAAGGGGTTCAAGGCTCATCCCCATCGCTAACTCATTGCGGAATTGTTCCCCTAATTGCATGGGATACGCTTGTGGGATTTCCGCAGTGGGGTGTGAAAACACCGTTTGTTGGAGAGCAATAATTCAGACGCGCGTGAGCAACCGTCCATGCATGGTTGGGCGGAGACATTTTTTCTTGCTTTCTTTCTGCTTTTACCACAAGGCAGGACTGATCAGCCATGAGTACTTAGCGCTGGGGGCAGGTTGTTAACAAGTTGTTTGCAGCAATTTAGCATACTAGGTACCAACCATGATTGTGTCAAAGATCTGTGGCTTAGGGGGTGCATCTTTATGTTCTGGAGGATGTATATCTATCTCTCCAGAGATCTATTGTAGATGACAATAAAAATGTATTTATTTCTGGTAAATGGGTTCTTAGAATAGTTTATCGATATCTATAAAAATTCCGTAGATTTCTTTTTTTCCTGCAGGTAGAATTTCAAAAATCAGAAATCTTCAATGGGTGTAAAAAAGTATACTTGTTAAAGTGAGAGAAAATTACCCACAAAAGGTTTTTTTCTTTTCTTTCTAATGCAGCTGGCAAACACTTAGACAGCTTGGTCTTGGATGCCTTAAGGCAAGCGCTGCACAGACGTTACTCACTTTGCATTACCCAGGGGGCGCGTGTAACTTGAAGATATGCCATGGACGCGGAGTCCCAATGCCCCCCGCAATGCTCTACGATCCTATTAGGACCGGGACCTACGGTTTAAAGTGGATTCCGAACCACTACAAACATCCCTGGCACCGCCGGGATTCGAACCCGATACCTGTGGTACCGAGCACCAGAGCGCTAGCCACTCGGTATTTAGGCCCACCCACAAAAGGTTGTAAAATATAAAAATTATAATCAGAGATAAGTACACAGCAATTTGTTTTATTAAAAGTGTGTGAGAAATACACAAATTTCGCTAGAGATTTTTTTTTATCTATAAAACAAACAATAATTTTAATAATGAGATATTTTTCTACTCTATATTAATGCAGTTTTTACATAAAGAATTAACTTCAGGAACTGGAAAGAAAAAAAAATTCCGGCAATTTTAGTAATTTACATTTATTTAAATTATTAAATACAAGTTGTTTGCTGTATTTCGAACTAGGTACCAATCACGATTGTGTCAAAGATCTGTGGAGTTCTTCAGCTTAGGGGGTGCATCTTTATGTTCTGCAGGATATATACATATATCTCCAGAGATCTATTGTAGATGAATAAATGAACGACAATAAAAATGTAATCGCCATCATTTATGGTAAATGGGTTCTTAGAATAGTTTATCTAGATCTATAAAAATTCCGTAGATTTCTTTTTTTCCTGCAGGTAGAATTTCAAAAATCAGAAATCTTCAATGGGTGTAAAAAAGTATACTTGTTAAAGTGAAAGAAAATTAGAAGTAAGAAGTAAGAATTTTTTTAGAAGTAATTTTTTTTTGGTAGAATTTCCAAAAACAGAAAATCCCCAATGGGTTTCAGAAGTATACCTCTAGTTAAAGTGGAAGAAAATTACCCCCAAAAAGTTGTAAAATATAAAAATTGTAATTAGAGGTAAGTACACTGCAATTTGTTTTATTAAAAGTTTGTGAGAAATACATAAATTTTGTTAACGATTTTTTTATCTATAAAACAAACAATGATTATAATAATGAGATATTTTTCTTCTCAATATCAATGCAGTATTTGCATAATTCACAAAGAAAAGTACTCTAATTCCAGGGACAGGAATAAAAAACCAAACCTGAAGTAATTTTAGTAATTTACACCTAGTTAAATTATTAAATGCATTAACCTGCATGTGATTTACAAGAAATCATAAGTTAGAAAATTATTTTCCCAGTCCCATCATTATACTAGTCAATTTAGTTAACTTTAAGATAATGGACAACATTCAAATCATGATATTCATAAAAAAAAATTCGAAATGTTTTTTTTTCATTCTTTTATTTTGAAGATCAGACTTTTAGCTTTCCGAAAACAGTTTCGAGTTTAATTCCAGAATGTGTAGAAGTCTAGAGACAGGTTTTTCATCATGAGCTATTAAGGATACTGAATTCTTGCATTGAAAATTTAAAATTGAATTTCTAAAACTACACCACCATACCATAAAAGTCATAATTCTTATAAAAATGTACAGAAATTTAAAATATATATTTTAAATGATGTTTTGTATGCATTGAAGACAAAAAGGTCTTAAATATATTTATTTAAACCGATTTATTGGCATTTTTGTTAAAAACATTACTGTTCTGTCTTGTATTTTTATTCTAAATGACTCGATGAGCTGTCAATCAGTTATTCTTTAGAATGGTATCATTCTTTTGGTTCCATACATGGATATATGTCTATATTTATGCAAGTCAATGTTAGAAATTGTATTCTTTTAGTAAGGAACTTTTACGTAAAGTAAAACAAGTAATATAAAAAAAAAATTAAGTCAATTCTTACTTTTTTTTTCACTCTATTGCAGAAAGTCCTTTATAAATAATTTTCATTCATTTTTTAAGTTTTTCTGGCGCCATCTATTGGTAGACACATACAACTTAAATCTAAAAAAAACTAAAATTAATGAATTAAATTTAATGACTGAATTAATATTTGAAAAACTGCATTAACATCCAGTGTCATCCACTACAAGTTCAAAAAAATGTATTTGAACTCGAGTGGATGAATAAAATGTATTTTATGAACGATTGAAAATTTGAACAAGATATATATAGGGAGAGTGTGAGCTAATAGAAGGAATTGAAAAAAAACACACCCTTTTTTTGTCAACTTTTGCCAAATTTTAACAAACAATATTCATACATACATTTTAATTATGCTTGTCCATGTTTTATTACCTAATTTAACAATATCTTTAAAATTTGAAATAATGTTTTATAGTTAACATTATTTCAAAATTTTAGTGTCAAAGGCACATGGTAGACAACCAAAATTTTGTGTATGTTACTGGATCTTGGTCAAAGTTGTTATTTCTAGGAAGGGAGGAAACCATTTCTCTAATTTGTAAATAAATGACGAATCTGCAGATGATGTTGATTTTCATAGCTAAGTAATGAATTGATGGCATGTTATAATTTACACAGTCCAGTCACATTAATGAGACCACCTGTCAAAAGCCAGAATATACACTCTTGTATATTCTGGCTTTCAGTGGAGTGTGGAATGTGGTATTAAGTGAATTCTTTATATACACTCCACTGCAATGTACGGTCACCTGCCTTTTGTGATTGGTTATTTCACGTTGACGTCGAAAGTAGGTGGTGGTCACATTAATGGGGCTGGACTGTGTATATAAATAATGTAAAAATTCTTTGTATCCTTTAGCTCGAGAAAGGAGAAGGCGATTCCTGCAATTTCCTTCTCCAAACAGTAAAGGGACATCTCAGCACCAGGTACAGTGATGTAGTGTAGTGTAGTAGTCGTAGTGTTTGAGAACCGGAAGAAAACCATCTAGTCAAGAAAGGTGGATTTGTTTTTACCATCTTTAGAGGACATTTTGGGGCCTGATGGCGCTCTGACGGACGGTACCCCAGGTTTGGGGTTCTTGTTCGAGAGGAACCATGAATGATTGTAGTGGTTCGGAATGCATTTAAACCGTAGATCCCGGTCTAATTAGTCCTTGTGAACAACGAACAGCCTGTAGCATGCAAACCAGGAGGTTGTGCGTAGGGCTAACAGCCCGTAAAAAAGAAATTTCTCATGATCAGAAATCACAGTCAGGGAATATTTATAAATATATAATGTACGTATATTTAAATGATTCGTGTTTGAAAACATCTAGCCCCTTCGAAATGGGAGGCGGCAGCGATAAATAAGGGACAGTCCCCTAACACAGCTGCGATTATTTGCTGATCTTTGAGCTTTTTTTAATTAGCAATGGTTTTATAAGTGCAAGTGGTCAGATCACAGATTGCATTACAGTTGAAGACGATGTTTGCCGAAGATGGACTCCAGACATTTTTGACGGTAACTGCTGGGACGGGATGACATTCGAAAATATTTATGTCCAGGGATGGGCTTGCCGAAAAGGAATTGAGTTGTTTGTGAGGGTTGTGTTGTCCCTTTACGGTCATTATGTGCATACCTTAGGCTGGGGGGCGGAGGGCGGCTGAATGGCCGAGTGTCTAGTGCTCTGGCGCTCGGTACCATAGGTTTTGGGTTCTAGTCCCGGCCGTGCCATGAATGCTTTTATTGGTTCGGAATCCACTTTAAGCCGTAGGTCCCGGTCTCCTATGACCGTAAGAGCGCCCCTTTTCAAAACTGTAAAGGGGCAATTCAGCTTTAGGCACAGTGATGTTGTGTGGTGTAGTGTAGTAGTAGTAGTGAAAAAAGCAAAAAAAAAATAAATAAATAAAAAATAAAAAAATACTAAATCACATACAATATATAATTAATGATATTTTCACACTACACGGTTAAAATATTTTTAAACACGTGCTGACACGACGCACCTGAAGATCGTTAAGTTTTGCATCTCTAATATCCGGCATCGGAGATTTTACCACTTCGTTAAAACAGCCACCAAAGAAAAACAAGAAAAAGGAAAGGCAGTAAAGAGGAAGAATTTAACGACAACATCAAGGAAGGCGCGCATCGTTTTTAAGCACGTGGCCCGAGCCATCAAGGAGTCGAGACACCGGTCGCAACACGTGTGACCTCCAGGTTCAGCCACCTTGCCCATCCATGTATCATTTTTTTGCTTTGCCCCTCGTAATGGATGGTGTCTGCGCTCCTGCGAAAGGTAATTTCTCGCTTTGGCGCTGAGTCACCGGCGGAATTTAAATTTATCGGGCGGCGGGGATCACAGATCTCTAGGCTGTTATTCCTTTGGCTTCTCCTGCGATTTGCAAAGGGGAGGGAAGGGGTGAGTAGAAGATATGAATGGGTGAAATATTCTTAGTGTTTGAGGTTAACGAAAAAAAGAGTTGTTTTATTTTTGAAGAGGTTTTGGTGAATCCAAGATGTAATGGGATATAAGATTGATTTTATTGCTTTAAGGTTCAAATACTTTCTATGAACTTTCTATATTTGGCTTGGGATACATTTTTTATGCTTGATATGAAGTAGTGGTGAATAGACTTGCAAAGCTTGCGTATTGCATTTAACGTATATATATATATATATACAATCCAGTCACATTAATGTGACCACCACTTACTTTCGACGTCAACGTGAAATAACCAATCACAAAAGGCAGGTGGCAGCACATTGCAGTGGAGTGTATATAAAGAATTCCACTTAATATCCCTTAAATACCACTTAATACCACATTCCACACTCCACTTAAAGCCAGAATATTTTTTTTCTTTCTAATGCAGCTGGCAAACATTTAGACAGCTTGGTCTTGGATGCCATAAGGCAAGCGCTGCTGAGACGTTACTCACTTTGCATTACCCAGGGGGGGTGTGTAACTTGAAGATAAGCCCGGACGCGGAGTAACAATGCTCTACGATCCTATTAGACCGGGACCTACGGTTTAAAGTGGATTCTGAACCACTACAAACATCCATGGCACCGCCGGGACTCGAACTTGAAACCTGTGGTACCGAGCGCCAGAGCGTTAGCCACTCGACCATTCAGGTCCAAAGCCAGAATATACAAGAGTGTATATTCTGGCTTTTGACAGGTGGTCACATTAATGTGACTGGACTGTATATATATATATATATATATATATATATATATATATATGTGTGTGTGTGTGTGTGGGATGGTTCAACAGTCACAGGACAAACTTTGAGGGGTGATACAGCTTACTAAAACATAAAATTTTTGTATAGGAATATAGGGTTGGAAGAGACGTGACGAGGAATGAATACAAAGAAAAATGTGGCATAAAAAGAAAAACATTATTTAATTACAACATCATTGTAAAGTGATTCTTTGATTTCATGCTTACAATGAATGCCCGAAAGAACGACCACAAACAGTAATATCAGCTTGGTTGTGTCGAATGAATAAATAGTAGTTCCAAAGTTGCCAGGCATTTCGCACAGCCGCAATGGATAGCCAAACAATAAGATTAATCCATAGAGTTTTGTAAATGAAAACACAGTTGCAAACACAGGGTAGGAATTAAATAGAGTGTACATCGGAGTTACCAGCCAGAGGATTTGAAATTCTCCACGTGATGGGTATCAGTTGGGAAATTGCGCCTGGATGGTGGGTGAAATTTGTTTGAAAGTGTGTCAACGCGTCACTTCCAACCCTACAGTTCTATACAAAAAACTCATGTTTCAGTAAGCTGTACCATCCTTTAAAGTTCATCTCGTGATCGTTGAATCACAATCAATCAATCTCTCTCTCTGTATATATATATATATATATATATATATGCATTTCATTTCTCTGTTTATATAATAAAAAAATAAGCATTAAAATATTATTATTATTATTAATTCAATAGTAAATATTATAATATTATAGCACATGACATTATGGAAAGAGTCGGAAATTTTTAGGTACACTCCTAACCCCTGGTTGTAACAATACTCATTTTACTAAAGAAAATTATGCTATTTATATAAATCGTCATGCAACCTTAAGTTAAGCCAATTACCTCATAATTCAAAATGGCACAACATCGTTATCAGATTTAACAGTACTACTTAATTTTCTCTTGAAGAAGAACTTAAAAAAAAAAAAAAAAAAAAAATCTTTAGAATTCCGTTAAAAAAATCTTCTTCTTCACACCAGCCGCTTCGTCAACAAGGTCTGTTCATTGTCATTATCATTATCCATCTTAATCCTTCCTAATCACGAAGCTACTTAGACACTTTTCTAAGTAAAAGTAACGGGATTGGCATTCAGTCTGAGCGTAACCATGAATCAATTTTTGGTTTATTAATAGGATACCCTTTCCTTTAAGAAACACAACAATGGAGCATGCGCAGTCCGAAAGGCCGTCACGCAGTTTTAGCCCTCTTAATGAGGGCTCAGAAAGCGCCATTTTCATATCTTGATCAGGAAAGAATAGAATAGAATCTGTGCGCGAGTTGTCTACTACAATCCTTCCTCGGACCCAGAATACAAATTATCCGAAAAGTTCAACCCATTTGTATTCTGGTGGAGTGGGATATTTTTATTTATTTATTTATTTATTATTATTATTATTATTTTTTTAAGTATTTACGATCTTCTACAGAGTGGAAAATTTCTTGACCTTGAATCCATGACGAATGCGCGCAGGAAAGCTTTTACTGTTAGATCGAATAAAAGGCGGGGTGTGGCTTTTATCTCCGTCGTCGGTCTCATCTTCTGCTGTTATTTTTTGTTGATTTGGTTGTTTTTTATTTTTCAATTTTTGTGTGTGTGTGTGTGTCCGTCCCCTGAAAGAAGCTTAGCTCTGTTATTGTCTCGCTTAGTCATCTTGGTTGCGAAATGGTCTCTTTTGTTACCGGCTTCCGTTACCTTTCTCAAATATCAGACGAAGCAGTCAATGGGTTTTTCCCCCATTTTTTTTCTCTATTCTTTTTCTTTATGATTGATGTGCTCAAAGTCAAATGTTGACTTTGAAAAGAGAGTTAACTAAGCCGTCTTATACGTAAAAGAGCGAAGCCTCCGTGGGTTTGTCTGGGTATGAGAAAAAAATGCATTTGATATATACGAAAGGAATATTTATTTATTTATTTTAAATAAAATTATTTAAATCAGTGGTTTTCAGAATATTAAATGAGACTTTGTATTTAAATATATCGTAAAAAAAATATTCTTTGGATAATAAATTTATTATGTGCCCAACAAAATAAATAAATAAATAAAATAATGTTCTTACGAAGTTAAAACGACGTTAGGAAGTTAGATATCTTAAATATTTTTTAATTACGTTGAGGACTGGGTCATATTTACCATTTCCCTGTGAGCAGCCCTAAGTGAGCGGCACCGACGAACGCTGTTACTCATTTAGCACTACCCAATGATCACGTGCAGCCTGAAGATATGCTACGGATGCCAGTAACACTGTCTCCACAACTCTCTACGATCGCATTATTCTGAACCACTACAAACATTCACGCTACCGCCGGGATTCGAACCCTAAACTTGTGGTACCGAGTGCTAGAGTTGTAGCCACTCGGCCCCTAGAAAAAAAGAGAGAGAGAAAGAGAGTGACAGATTACTTTAACCTCAAATGTTAAGTGAAAAAAAAAACATTTTAAAAGACTTACCAAAAATCGAATTAATATTTCATATGTTACAGTTCATATGTTATTGTTAATTTATTAATTGATAAGAATTGGAGCAAGATTATCTAGCATTTAATATTATGAACGAACATGAAAACGATCAACAAACCAACAACTATTAAGATCTTTTAAAATTGTAATCTATTTTCCACGACATTTTTTAAATATTTGGAACGAAATCATTTTGTGTCATTGAAACAAAATTATGAAGCTAAAATGATTCTGTAAATGAATAACCAAAATAATATTTTTGGAAAAATACTCATAAAATAGTCTTTATGGTGGAATTATCGTCATTATTCTTTTATCGTTAAAATCATTTGTAAAGATTAACTTCAACCCTTTGTGGATCATCTATCATAATTAAAATTTCAATTGCTTGTTGCGTCTACTAAAAGGTGTTTATTAAAACTCGATTACGAACTTTTTACAAGGAAGATTCTGTAATTTTATGGGTCACAATTCACTAAACATCCAAGTTAATGCTTTCTATATCTGAATGGCTTTGAAAATGAAGCCATTATTTATAGCATACAATTAATAACGTGTCCCAAACTGAGGCTTTCAACCATCGCTCTCAACATTTTCAATTCCAGTATATGTACAGAAGATGTTTTGCTTATCTTATTAACAAATATATAAGAAATTCACGCTATATATATATATTACCGAAACCCACATACGTTGTCTTGCCAAAAAAAAAAAAAAAAAAAAAAAAAAAAAATTGCATATCGCGAATGTATTCTCCATGTTCCAATATATGTACATACTCATTTTCGTGGATATCGTTTGGACGGTATATAAAAAGAAACGCCACAGCACCCATTCGTGGCAAGTAACAATAAAGTAGGTAGCGCGAACCTATTTTCCATTCTCGAATACGTATTATTACCCATTTTCATAGCAATGGATTGAATGGTATGGAAGTTGATAGACTGAGCACCCTCTGGTGGTGACTTACAACAAACGGGATAGCATGAAAACATTTTCCATGTTTTGTCAGGCACACACGCACAAATCAAAATCACTCAAACCGTTTAGTAGGAGTTCAGTGACAAACACACGTACAGAAGAATTATATCGATTGCAGCTCCACGTACCGGATCCAGTTGTGAAGCTGAATCATCCAGGGACCCACTCAAACACACACACAAAATTTCATCAACATCGTTTCAGCAATTCAGGAGGAGTTCAGTGACAAACACATGAGTCTGCATTAAAAAATTAAGAAATTTGTTCATTTTCTTCTAAAACCACAGAACTGAAGAAACATCCATTAAATAAATGCGTTGTATTGCCATTCGTAAAGCAATTTATAGCCCCGACTGATCATTGTGAGGTGAGAACCATAATATACATTGCTTAGAGTAGCTCGATGTTTTATTTGCACAAACGGCAAATGACCGTAGGGTCCGATATAATACTCTCGTAGAGCGTTGTGGGGGCAGCGTTACTCGCGTCCGTAGCACATCTTCAAGCTACACGTGCCCTCTGGGTGATGCTAATTGAGTAACAGCGTTTGTCTGTGCAATTCATACAACATGCCTTCTTCAAGGATAGTTTGTGTTGGGCTGATCACAGGGAAATGGTCAATATAACCCGGTCCTCGACGCAATTAAAAAATAATCGGCAAATGAAAAATGTTTTTCAAAATATATGGCAAAATTATTGTTCTAGATCAAGGTACAAGAGTACGCATGTACTTCTTCGTAATTTGGTCACACACACAAAATTTATGTAGGATATCTATGTATTTATGTATTATATAGTACGCATATAACTAAAATGTTCTAACCAAATTTGTAATTTAAAATGTGAAATTTTTTCCTTAGCTGTAAATACGCTAAAAGTTGTTCATAGAACAGTCGTAGAAATATATAATTAATACCCAGATTCTTGATAATGATAGGTTCCCAGTATTTTTTCCCCATTGCTCCAGTGCTATCCACCATCTGCCGCATGCAAACTGTCATCGTGTGTGATGGAGGTTACAAGGAATCTTTGCGAAAATGTTTTGCTTTCTGTTGGTTCTCTTCCCTTATTGGCTGTTTTCCCTTTTTCTTCTTAGTCTGTCCGAGGCCTGATGGTCAATTGGCTAGTGGTCTGAACTTTGGCACCACAGACTTCAGGTGTGAGTGGTTTACACGTTAAACTGTAGGTCCCGGTCTAATCAACCCACAGTGTGCGATAAATCAAATCTTAATATGTTTAGCTTCTTTATGTTAACCGATTTTCGTGCTACAGGTACTGTTCCAACTCCATTCATGGTTGTTTTACAAATGAGATCACATATTAAATAGTGCCATTTCAAATTTTCGATATCATGTCACTGTGCCCATAACTGTTAGAGTTTAATTGTTGTTTTTCGTAAGATTCTTGAGCGCATACCTCAAAATACCTTAAACAAAAATTTCATGCAGTTTCTATGAAAGGTATGATAGCTCGGAAGTCATGTATCGAGAAAGTATTCTTACAATCAACATGTATATACAGGTGTTACCATTATCAAAATAATGGTAACACCCTAGAGTTAAAAGGAATCTTTATATAATATATATATATATATATATAATGTGTGTGAGAGAGAGAGAGAGAGAGAGTGAGAGAGATGAATTCTCAGATTCTCAGTTTCATAATCAGTCACAGACGGAAAAATTCCTTACGTGAAAAACAATTTTGTGAAACAAACTATTCGCATAGTAATTATCTATTTTTGCGATCATTGTTTTTTTAAATTAAAGGCTTTCAAATATATCAAAGATTTTCAAATATCTTACTTAATAATTTTTTTTTTTTTACTTTTTAATTATAATAGCGATTTCGTCTTTTTGTACACTTAATTGTGGTGAGGATAGAAAATTCTAATTCATATACATATGACGTTAGAAATTGTAGTAAAATGTAAATGTACTTTTGTAAATGTAAATGTACTTTTTGAGATACCAAAACGCATTCTTCTTTTAAAGAAGGTTTCAAGAGACAATTCCATATGTTTAATCCTCAATCCACCATCAGTGGATATAACTACTAATTCTTTTTCTTCAGTTAATATTAAATGAGGAACTCCACAACATATAGACGGCAGAATCTCATAGGTTCCAATGGAAATTTTTTCAATAATCAAAATCGCATAGACACAAATAGTTCTGGTAGCTAACCAAGGAAATTTCCGCTCCTAGTTTATCGAAAACTGGGCCTGAATGACCGAGTGGCTAGCGCTCTGGCGCTCGGTACCACAGGTTTCGGGTTCGAGTTCCGGCGGTGCCATGGTTGTTTGTAGCGGTTCAGAATCCACTGTAAAAAGTAGGTCCCGGTCTAATACGATCGCAGAGTGTTGCGGGGGCATGTTACTCCGCGTCCGTAGCTTATCTTCAAGTTACACGCGCCCGCTGGGTAATGCAAAGTGAGTAACGTCTGTGCAGCGCTTGCCTTAAGGCATCCAAGACGTCCATGTCTAAAAAGTTTGCCAGCTGCATTAGAGAAAAAAAAAGTTTATCGGAATCATTCTTTGGTGCAATATCACTGTTTGGCCCTTTTTAAATGAATAACGCCTGACTAGTGGATGAGCATTACGGCTGAAGTTAAATCCGTTGATGGCATTGTTGTAGACACTGTTTCAAAAAACGAACAGACTCGACGGCGTTTGTGATATTCAGCATCTTGTCCCGTGAGTCAGAATTCAGTCTGGTTGGAGATTTCTGGGTTTTTTCCAATACGATACTCACATGCGGGGTAGTTCCCCCTGAAAGCCCTCCCTGAAGGAATTGTCATTCCACTGACCTGTCCGAGTCCTTCAGAGACTCGGAGTCAAGCCAGACTTCTACCTAAGGGTGCTCCATCCCAACAGAAGCTGCCCCTCCCCTTCCCTCCATCCACGAATAGACTGTAGACTACTCATGGGGTGTACTGCGCTGTCGGACATTTAGGATGAGTCACAACACCAACAACAATAAATGAATTTAAAGAAAGAAAAAACAATCGTAAAGATTAGTTGATTATAATGAAAGCTGCCTTTGAACTGGAAAACTGACAGGAAAAAGAGTATGTTTATTTTATATCTGGACAGATATTTCTCTGAAATATGACAGGGCGCACCCTTTGAAGACCACTGCTGTAATTTAGCGCCATCTCTTAAAAAAAAAAAGAGTTTGATAAGCAACCACACCTAGTAGTGTAAATGCACATTATACGCGCTTACTTAAGATAAAAAAACGACGCATTGTTTAAAGCACGTCTAAAATAAACTTAATTTGATATAAACATTTACTTGACATGAAAACATTCTAAACCCAAACATTACACACATTTACAAATCTATACAAAAAAGCACAGTACGATTATCCGTATGTCCTTGCTTTGTCTACACCTTAAAAAACAAGAATCCGTATGAACTGCTAATTGGAGTTAAACAGGCAATCATGCTGTCAAATTACAGAAATTATGTTTTCACGTTGGACGATCACTCACGAGAACATTTAATTTGTCCTGCCATTGTTTGGCTGGACGTGCCCTTGTGGTGAGACTGGTTAGTTTTCGTTGATTATATATAATTGGGGATGGCGCAGTGAAATCTCAATGGAAGGATAATTACATAAACAGACGGCAGATTAGTTGAAATTGAATTCAATGGAATAGATTAAGCGGAAAAGCAATGCAATGACTGCAATCAGAGATAATATTAAGTTGTATCTTATTCGTTGCCTTCGTAATAAATTCTTCCTTTTAACTTCTTTAAAAAAGTTTGTTGTTGTTACTATCCTCAGTGTTTGACAACGCGGGACGGACAACCCATGAGTAGTCTACTCATGAATGGAAGGAAAGGGAGGGGCCAGCTTCTGCTGTGATAGAAGTCAGGTAGTAGTATGACTTGAAGAAGGAGGGTTTCTGGGAGGACTTTTAGCGGAAGTTACCCAGCATTTGCGTTTCATATAGGAGATAACGCGGAAAATTTCACAAGTAGTCCGACACACTAGGGAAGAGGTTGAACATCATAAACGGCAGCCAGTCTCCTCGATCTTGAAACATTGCCTACAACAATCCCGCCAGGGGATTGAATAATGCTTACCAGCGACACGAGTAGGGCCTCTTTATTACTTAAAATTATTAATATATTTTTTTGTAATTGATTATTATTTGTGTTATCTGGACTTTTGTTTATGTATAAATTTAATTTTTTCTTTTTCTTCAGTTTCGCGACAGCACCTTGGTAGGACAAGGGGCCTGTTGGCAGATTGCGAAAAATTAGGGGCAGAGTTTCTTGAGTTAGTTTCTTTTGGGTTGAGTTGAGTTTCTTTTTACGGGGTGGGATTATAAGCCTTACGCCCAACGCTTTACTGTCATATGGGATCAGGACCTATGATTTAAAGTAGATTCCAAACTACTATAAACTTCCATGGCACCACCGGAATCGAGCCCGAAATCTGTAGTACTAGCTCCAGAGAGCTAGTCATTTGGCCATAAGGTCCCAATTTTTTATCTATATTGAATTCTTTATTTTATGGGCATGCAGTTGTCACTTGTCAGGCTTGAGCCCCTAAGCCCATAATGGAAATGTGTGCACATATTCAAATTTATAGTCACTTCTTCGTTAGACAGAATTATTTTTTGTTAAATATTTAGTATTTCAATCAGTCAGTGTGTTTCTTATCAGTGTCAATTGTTTATTGCATAATAATATAATATAAGTATATATATTGAAGTCAAGATATATTTTTGTTACATACAGGCAAACATCAAAGGTTAATGATAAAAAAAAGAGAAAGGTGTGACATTCAACCACATGAGGACAGTTCTTGGCTACTATTGAGGAAGTTCAGACAGTATAAAGAAGGCGTTGCTGATGCCCTGCAGTATATGTTGCCAAATATATGAAAGGAGTGGTTAAATTTGAACAAATATTACAACGAAAATGGAATCAAATATTACAATACTTATTAAATTTATGTAGCACTATTGTCAACATTTTTTATTAGATTTTTTCATTATATATTAGTAGTAGTAGTATATAATAAATATATAACTGTATGTTAAATGATTTTCGTGTATTTTTTTAAATTTTTTAAGACAATTTTAAAATGTAAAAACGCAACTATTTCTAATCTATTATATATTTCCTGTGATAAAATTACTACTTGCATTACTATTTCTATTAAACTACTTGCATTATATGACTACTTGATTGCCTTAAACATTAAGTACAAGAACATATGAAAACTAACCATCCAACAAATTTATGGCCAATTCACTAAATCAATCTGATTCTCAATTAAAAAAATGTGATTTTAAATTTTATATTGATATATTATCAATGCTTTAAAATTATAAGAAAAGCCAATAAAAATATTATAGAAAAAAATAGCTGCACACATCCAAACTTTTAAATGAAAATCCTAACATCCTATCATTGATAACATCCTAAATTTCTTAATAAATACAACATTTAAACATTCTCCGAAAATTCAACGTCGTGGCATTCGTCAACTTCACATCACTTTTTTCAAATTCTAGAATTCTGATAAATTCGTTTTTCTGATGGCCATTAGTTGTCTTATCATCAGCCGTCTTATTTGTCATTGCCTTATTGTAAACCTTATGTCTTAATAAGAAGGTTGGCGTGACAATTGTTTGGTTTAAATGAAAGATGTAAGTTTACTGAAGGGGGTTTGATAGAAAGGTTTATGCGACAATTGCTTGGTTTGATTGTGAGGTTGATGTGACAATTGCTGGGTTTGGTTGTAAGATTGATACAACAATTGCTTGGTTTGGTTGTAAGATTGATACAACAATTGCTTGGTTTGATTGTAAGATTGATACAACAATTGCTTGGTTTGGTTGTAAGATTGATACAACAATTGCTTGGTTTGGTTGTAAGATTGATACAACAATTGCTTGGTTTGGTTGTAAGATTGATACAACAATTGCTTGGTTTGGTTGTAGGATTGATACAACAATTGCTTGGTTTTTTGGTAGTATTGCTTGGTTTGAGATTGATACAGCAACAACAATTGCTTGGTTTGATTGTGAGGTTGATACAACAATTGCTTGGTTTGGTAGTAAGATTGATACAACAATTGCTTGGTTTGATTGTAAGATTGATACAACAATTGCTTGGTTTGATTGTAAGATTGATACAACAATTGCTTGGTTTGGTTGTAAGATTGATACAACAATTGCTTGGTTTGATTGTGAGGTTGAAGTGACAATTGTTTGATTGTAAAGTTGATGCAACAATTATTTGGTTTGATTGCAAAGTTGAGGTGACAAATGATTAGTTTGATTGTAACTTTGATGTGATACTCAAATAAAATATGCGACTTACATGGTGGTGGCGCATCTGAGGTCGTCTTTCAGTGAGGCCAGCAGTTGCGAACATTTGGGGGTGTCAGCAGTACCCATGTCCGGAGATTTGATGACGGTGTCCAAGTCTTTGCCGTCCCCAACTACTTTGCTGTAGCGCTTCAGGAGGTAGGTGTAGTCCTTGCCCAGGAGATTCATCTACGGAAAAAAAAATGAAATGTTATCTCATAATTTCACATACAAAGAAGAAGGTTTGATATATCTACATGCAGTTTGGATCCTAACAGCTTCGATTGATACAAAGGTTGTTTTCTTTGAGGAGTATCTGGGAAGTTCCCCCGTACCTCCTGTTACTTAAATAGAACTAATAAAATTTACTTAATGATGTTTGCTTAAAAGAATTTAAATATCAGAAATTTAATGTTAGTTATTGAGGTAATTAGAGTGAACCAATAACTCAGGAGAAATATATATACATATACATATCTATAATATACTGGGGTAAAAGAGAGTTTAAAATAATTAGGAAATTTAATGTAATATCCGTATACTAGAAGCCAGGTCTAAACATATGTGTTGCGTTTGTTACAGTAACTGGAAATATAGATAATAGCGAAGTAAATAGGTAATAAATCAAATCATAAAACGAAGAGTTCATTTTAATATTTTTTCCCATGAAATTCACCGAATTAAACAAAAAAAATTAACTTCTTTAATGTTGAAAAGTTAATGAAAAGTTAAAGTTACATAAAATGAGAATTTTATACATTATAATCCATTTATGTTGCTGTCACAGAATTTTCCATCGAAAAATTAAATATATGCATGCATACAGGGGGATTCAATGGTCATGGGACAAACTTTGAGAGAGTTGGTATAGCTTACAAATGTATGGTCGGAAGTAATGCACTGAGACATATACACAATGAGATATGAAAAGAAAAATATTACTTATTTACAACGACATTGCAAAGTACTTTTTTGATTCAATGTTTACAATAAATGCTTAAAATGGCGACCACCCACAGTAATACATGTTTGGTAGCATCAAAAGAGTGATTGACGAACAGTTCAAGGCATTTGTTCCATGACCAATCACCCTGTATATATATTTATATATATATATATATTGTAAAGGAAAACATCAATGTTTTCTTAGGAGTTTTTGAACCTAATCCATCAAGAAAGTATGCTTCATATTCAATACTTTCAAAGTCTTCTATTCATTCAATAAATCAATATCAATAGTGAAATCAATTACAGTTAAATTTACATTACAATGAGCAAATAATAGCTTCACTCCATTACAATAGTCATAACAAACGATCAGAACTTATTATTCAAACTCTATGTCACTTTATACTTCAATCTTATATACCCATTATTCATTTAACAACACAATAGCTTCTACTATATCTTGACAACAGATTATGAGAATTAGCCTCCATCTTGATTTAAGAACAGGAATGTTTAAACAGATGAAAATCAATCAATTACCGAACAAAACTGTAACTGACCACACTAAAATAGATGACCAATATGCCAATTTATGGTGTGGGGGCGATAACGATTTGTTTGCAGATAAAAATCCATTTTTTGCAGCATTACCAAGATCACAAGTCGCGATAGCATGGGGACTTCATGAACCCCATTGACAGGAGGTACAAGAAATCGTGAAACCGCAATTACGTTTCGTATCACAGAGAACGAGTTAGTGTCATTATCGCCGTATCTAATTCCATCTGTGCTACCGGTTCACGTTTTCGACATCGATACGGCCATTTTATGTGCGAGTTAAGATCACGGATGTTGAAATAATTGTTAAAACAAACACAGGGTTGGTAATAGTTGGCATTTCGAATGGATTGGGTGAATGCACCTTGTTTGCTGCTGCGGTGGAATTATTTTGCAATTATTTTTAGTAGAAGAAAAAGAAAATGAGAAAAGTTGTTAGAAAATGGCAATAACCCTTTGCAATGATGCTGGTATGTGTTTTTGTCATCTGGTGTTCCTTCTGTTTCTTTTAATGAGATTCCTTGTCGAGTTTTGACATATATGCGTGATGATTTGGGTGCTCGACTCATGGTTCAGTGGCAACGCGAGTATTAGGGCTGAGGTTCAAAATCCAATATAATCCTCATATATCAGTTCTTCAGATGATCCTAGCTTCAGTTAATGGTTCAATATAATCCTCGTATATTAGTCTTTCAGTTGATCCCAGCTGTCAGTCAAAGGTCCAATACAATGCTCATATCAGTCAAAGGTCCAATAAAATCTTCATATCAGTCCTTCAGTTGATCATAGGTGTCAGTCAAAGGTCCAATAAAATCTTCATATCAGTCCTTCAGTTGATCATAGGTGTCAGTCAAAGGTCCAATAAAATCTTCATATCAGTCCTTCAGTTGATCATAGCTGTCAGTCAAAAGTCCAATATAATCCGCATATATTAGTACTTCAGTTGATCATAGCTTTCAGTCAAAGGTCCAATATGATCCGCATATATTAGTCCTTCAGTTGATCATAGCTTTCAGTCAAAGGTCCAATATGATCCGCATATATTAGTCCCTCAGTTGATCATAGCTGACTGTCAAAAGTTCAGTAATATAAAAATTACAAATTAATTATTTTATTTATTTATTGCCTGATACATGATGCAAGTGGTAACTTCAGGTTCATATATATATATATACTAATATATCTATATATATTCATATTCTCCAATCTATCATTTTAAACAAGGCAATTTTATCTTTTCAATTAGTTACAACACTGAGGACAAATATGTCATTGTTTCCAATGTGCCTATTGAATGCGTGTGGTTAACAAATAATTTATTACTTGAAAACTAAAGAGGCGTCCCTTTTACTATTTAAGGACCCTTTTTCAATGTCGTGTACCGAAACGATGTTTTATCACGAATGCGTGGTTTGAGAAAACTGTTCCGTCGGTCGGATAGAGATTTTAAAACGGAAAGCGCAAGGAATGTTGGTCACGCATTGCATGTTCGAATGTTCTTTCGGAAGGGGAGGACGTGCGGCGAATTTCTTGTCGTTCTTAAGTCAGAAGAACGTCTTCTTTCACTTTTCACGTGCGATTGAACTTTTAAGTAATTCTCGCTAATCCAATAGAAAGGACTTGTTTGTTGAGTGCATGGAAAAAAAAAAATTATAGAAGAATTACATTTACTGATTGTAATTGCACTCGTAAATCGTTAAAAAAAAAAAAGTTATAAATCTTGTATCTAAGAGAACATTTTATTATTTCTAATAAATAGAAAACTTATTTTTTTATTTAAAGAGTCGAATTTTTTTTATTCTAATCAAATAATGAAAGGATTGTTTTCAGCCGTGTTTAATTTTGAGACTGCCCTTTTAAGAGATGATGATGAGTAGTATGAAATTTTGATGAGTAAGTAGATGATGATGAGTAATATGAAATTTTTTGGAATTCAAATTATTAAAAAGTGCAAGAATAGAAGAGGTTCAGAAACATCATCATCCAATGTAAAATCAAGACAGTTCAAAATATGAGCAGGCGATACTTGAGCAGTCCTACACTTGATGCAGGTTCCAAAAAATCTTCTGTCTTTGTTCATTGTTGAGGTTCCTCAAGAGTCCACTTGCAAAACGTGATAACCAAGTTTGTTGGCTTCTATGGTCCTCAAGAAGCAGGGCACCACGAAGGCGATCTCTCGAGTACTAGTCACGAGCTGGAAGGACATTCCAGAAATCCTTAATTGTCTTCTCAAACTCGGAGAACACCTCACTGAAAGTGCGAAGCATAACGCACTGGGAAGCCTCCGAAGAAGCAACCTTTGCTAGAGAATCCGCAATCTCGTTGCCACTAATGCCATCATGTGAAGGAATCCATTGGTTGTACACCTCGGAATTAACTGAAAGTCTAGAAAGCACTTTCAGGATGGAAATGCCAGCCCTTTTTCCAACGTTTGTCCAGTTACTTAGATGTTGAACAGAGGATCGGCTGTCAATAAGTATCTACACTCAAGAGCCAAAACATTATGACCACCTGTCAATAACGAGTTGGCCCACCATTGGAGCGGCCAGCTTCACCCCGCTTCAATAGAGCTTCAACTCGCCTTTGCATGAATTAATACCACCACTTAATACCAGTTAAATACCACTTCCACCTGATTACGTGCCTTCCACGTCATCCAGGCGAGTTCATTGCAAAAGGGAGGTCATAATGTTTTGGCTCTTGAGTGTATATATCCATAAGTGTTTTTCAGTTTTATTATAGCGCTTGGAAGTGTTGATTGACATAGAGTTTTTCCTGGTTTAGTTTAATTAAATATTCATCGAAATACTGAAGTTGACATAAAGCAATAAAACAATTAACCTTCATAATTTTCCATCGTAATGCTAAGAAAAGGAGGCTAAGTCATTATGAATAAGTCATCAAATGTTAAAAATCAAATCATGAATCATAGCGTTATTGATAAATATTATTTTTACATTGTTGCGCCTTATCACTCATAAAAACAATATTTTCTTCATATTAATTATTCAAATGTCAAGTAAACATATAATATTATAATATATATATACATATGTTATAATATTCCTTAATATTATGTTTATTATAGTATTTTACATAAGCAATAAAAATATTTTCTTTTGATCGTATTCTAAATTTGATGCTTGGGTAAAAAAAATGTAATTAATTTCTCAAAATTTTACCTTTTTAATGGGTCCCTTTTCTGGTGTTTTTCCTTTATATTTATCAATTTCTGGCAACATGATTACTTATCTGAAACAAAAAAAAGTTATTTTAAGATACCTTTTAGGCTATTCTAACTATGCATGATAATTTTTTTATTTCAAATTTATCATTTAAGACATTACTAAAAGCAATAACATTATTAAGTTAATTTTGAATAATTCATCTTAAACTTATAATTATGAAATTGAGTTTAATAATATAATAAGTAAAGAAAATGATATTTTTTTTTATTTAATGTTTATAAAAAGAAAAATTAATTTATATATAATATAAATTTCCTTTATGAAATTTAGAATATAACTAATGCCATTATAAAATTTTACCCATAACACTACCCATTATAAAACACAACACCAAGTTAACTTTAGAATAATTCATCTTAAACTTATATAATGTGTACATGTATAATATGTATAAATATAATATGTACATGTATAATATGTATAAATATAATATGTACATGTATAATATGTATAAATATAATATGTACATGTATAATATGTATAAATATAATATGTACATGTATAATATGTATAAATATAATATGTACATGTATAATAAGTATTAATATAATATGTACATGTATATGTATTAATATAATATGTACATGTATATGTATTAATATAATATGCATGTATATGTATTAATATAATATGTACATGTATAATATGTATTAATTATAACAAGAATATACATTATTATATATTTTCTTTACTTATATTATAAAACTCAATTTCATAATTACATGATTATGAAATTGAGTTTAATAATATAAGTAAAGAAAATATATTTAAAAAATTCAATTTAAGACTTATAAAAAGAAAAATTAATTTATTTATAATATAAATTTCCTTTATGAAATTTATTCTAAGGTCAAACAATGAATATTTTATTTGCATATGCTAAAAATAAATAAAATCAATTCAAACTTTCCCAACTTTCATTACACACACACAAAAAAAATAATAACAACAATAATTGCAATTTCTTTTACCTTAAATTAACTAAATACAAATCCAATTCACTTTTTAAATGCAATTTATTTCACTGTCAAAACTGTTGATTAAGATTCAGAACAAAAAAAAAATAATACCTTTCAATCATTCTTATGACCGACAAACCTGTTTAAATTCCACCGCGATACGGTTTAACCCACAACATTTAATGAGATAAATTTTCTTTCATGAACACATTTTATATTCTTTTTTTTTTTAATTTCATTCAAGCAACTTTAAAGAAATTTCCATAAACGAAAGTTACGTGGGAGAATATTTCAAAACATTTAAGCAAACGATTCCAACACGTTGCCAACACGATTCTTCAACAACCATAAAAAGAAACACAAAAGCAGACGACATGTAACTCGTTAAACTGTTTTATGCGTCCGAAAACCATAACCGTAAATCTTATTCACTATTTTTGATAGTAAACAAAAAAACATCTGCTTTTTATATTTAAGTTATCATAGACATTTCAGTTTATCTCAATACCATGAGGTGTTTTCCCATAAACGCCCAGCTTGCTTACTAAGATTACTCAGAAACTAGAATATACATTAGATACGTCTAACATAAACACAGAACCAACTTAATAAACTTATTTTAAAAAGACATTCGGATTGATAAAGTTACAAAAATAAAACACGACATTTTTATTACTCTGATAGGAAAAATTTCAGTAGACATTATTCTGGGAAGCGTCGGCAATGATTCTTTTGGAATCAGACATTTAAATGAGATTACATGCTGCTTTTAAATTAGTTTTTCAATGGCGTGTATTCATTCTTCTGTTGTAAATGAGTCAGTAACACACGTAGGCGGATTTTAAAAGAATCAAGGACATATTTCCTCAGGCTGATTTAAAAATGTCAGAACATTGAGTTCCGTATTCATAGTGGAGAAATTGCATTTTATATATGGAAAAGATGAATATTATTGGAATAAAATTTTAATACATTCTTAATTAATACATATATATCCCAGAAATGCCCTCCTGCAGTAAATATTTTATTGTAGTTTTTTTTTTATTCAATGTTTTTATCGTTTCATTCATAATTATTATGTTCTGAATGGCAACATATCTAATATTTCAGAATTCTTATAAGAATTTTTGTCTCATTAACAGAAATAAATTTTTATAATTGTTATGAAAAATTCTTATAAAATTATTTTTATTTATTTATTTATTTTATTTTTTTTTTTTTTTTTATTCTGATTCGATATTTGTCATTCTATTTTTTGTTCTTGAAATCGAATTTTCGAATTTTTCAAAATAGAATTTTTGAAATAGAATTCTCGAATTGAACTTTTTGAATAGAATCGTCGAAACCATCGAATTTTTTGAAATAGAATTCTCGAATTGAACTTTTTGAATAGAATCGTCGAAACGAATTTTTTTAAAATAGAATCGTTTGTTTTGTTTTTGGAAGCCATTTTGTTTTTTACATGGTGCAAGAGGAATCGAATTCTAAGTTTTTACTCATAATCCGATTCAAATATGATTAGGACATTTGATTTGAATTAAATTCATTGTAAACAAATTAAAATAACAACAAAAAAAAATCGAAAACTACAACATGTTCAAGTGGCCGATTCCCGCTCTATGAATGTAAACAGGAAGTGACGACATGTGTACATAGATGCTCACAAAACAAAACAAAGTGCCCCGCCCACTTCCATACAAAAAAAAAAGGGTTCTCAAACTGCATAAAAACATCGCTTAAAAACTCTTTAGTGATATTGACCCTTTTTTGTTTATCATTTACATAAAATGAATATTCAGTAATCTTACTTAGTATAAACACCTGTCTATGATGTTTAAAAAACATGCGATAAATAAGGTCAACTATCATGAAGGAAAAAAATTTAATCATGAACAATTATGTCTCTTAAGTTCATCGTTATCCAAATAAATAATATTCAAATTAAAAAAAGAAATTATTATTATTATTTGAATAAATAAAGCAAATTACTAAGTGGAAAGCTGCACTTTGTAAAATCTCACAACGGTTAGGCATTATTATCATAAGTAAAAGAAATAACTGTTATTAAAAAACTTATAAACCAATTTTTCCGGAAAAGACTATTAATAAACGGAATTAAATATTAATATTTACTTTAATTCTTATAAAATAGTTTTTAAAACTGCTTTTGTTGATATTAAATGGATTAAATTATAAGACATATGAACTCTTATTAAATATAGGCAATTGTAATCTTCATTTTATGAGCTATTTTATGACATTCAAAAGATTTAAAATTGGTTTAATTAGTCGAAAATGTTTAAATATAAAGAAATTAATTTTTTTTCGAATTAATAACAAGTTGCTCAATAACTCTAACTGTACAACAAATTTTCAGTTAATTAATTTTGAATTATCCATAATACTATAAGAGTTACGGTTAAGACATTTTTTCGTAATTACAGAAGAACTACTTTTAATAGAAGTTTTTTTTATATAGATTTTAGAACATTTTGAAATTAGCTCTAGTTTAGTTAATTAGTTTTAGAACATTTTGAAATTAGTTCTAGTTTAGTTAATTAGTTTTAGAACATTTTAAAATTAGTTTTAGAAGATTTTTTTAATCAGGTATCTACAAAAGAAAAAAAATCACATGAAAATAAATTCCAGTTTATAGCTTTTAGTAAAATTATTTTTATTTAAAATTTTTGATGTTCAAATTTGTCGTCAAATTTTTCAATATAGATGAATTTAAAACGATCTTTAGACAGAAAAAAACATTAATTAATGCACTAAAAAAAAGTAAAATTTGATAACATAAAATCGAAACTTTTGGGAAAACGAAAACATATAAATCACTGTGAGAATAAATATTAGGATTCTAAAATTCTGATAATCCTCTGAAAGAACATTGTGTTTTTATTCTAGCGTATCAAGCTTTAATAACAGTTAACTTTAACCGCAAGAAGTGGTGAGAAAATCAAATGCATAAACCGTGTATTTCAAACAGTAAGACGTGAGCAATTCGAATTTTTCCACAATGCTAAAAGCAATTGATTTATTACAATGGTATGTCAACCGAAATAATCGCCATTGCCTACACACATTGCAAAATATTCTAAATCTCGTAAGTCTTAAATAAAATTGATTTTCTATATGCAACATTTGTTTTTGGAGATTGGAATTTTAATTATTTTCGTGAACGTGACGTGATTTAATGTTGGTTAACAAACTCCAATGCTGGTTAATCTGTGGATATGGCTCAACAACTAATGTCAGGTTCAAAATGCTTCTTGATTAACTTGAATTACAGAATAGAATCACGTAGATGAAGCAATTAAAATTCCGGGGATAATGCACACAATAAATAAATATTTAATCTTCTCCGGTGTAAATAAATCCATGTATAAAAAAATTAAATATCCTAATTATAGAATTTAGATTTTTTTTTTTTTTTTTAAAGTGAAGATCTAGGCGAGATTAGAAAATCAATAAATACTGCTGTGTCCAAAAAGTAAGACCCATTTTCAATTTAAAATTCCAGGGGCTTAGTGAATTTGATTATTATTTTTTTCCCCTTTTTTAGGTTGCCAGCACTGTCCTTGACATCTGTGGGAAATTTGACGTCAAAATATTCATTAGTGTTTGAGTTGCGCTTAGCTTTGTGGTTTCTGTGTATTTATGTATGTTTTAATAATAGATAGTTTTAATAATAGTAATAGATTTACTATTATGGGCATTTATAATAAAAAAATATTATTAAATGATTTTGATATTTATGTAACTTTTGATCTAACATTAATTAAACATTCGCACATGTTGAACTTTCAGGATACGAATCGAGTTATATGAAACCTATTTTTAATCGATTTTACTAATTTTTATTGACGCTGTGAAGTAAATTCTGTGTATTTTTTATTTGTGTATGTTTTATTCAAGTAAATCGAATTTAATAAAAAAATATTATTAAATGACTTTGAAATTTATTTATGACTTTTGGCTGAACATTAATTAAATATTTTAGCATTTTGAACTTTCAAAATTTTCTTTTGTAAACGAGTGATTTCAAGATTTTTCAGAAATTAACGAGAGAAAAAATTCAACTCCGGTTTCTTACCTACTGGACAGATTGCACAGTAGGACAATGACATAGTATTTTTTTTTCTGAACTAATGCATCAATGAACACCCCTATTATTAGCTTCTAAAAGAAGATTCCTCACATCCCTTATCCACTTGTGAAAGTGTTTTACAGACAACATCTGGCTGCTTTTCCGAGAACTAGACTGGATTGTTTACAAGAACGTCTTGAAGAAATTCTTTATCCACCCATTAACTTAATAACAACCATTAACGTTCCTAAACAACCAAAAAAGACGAATAAAAAAAACCATCTTAAAAAAACCAGAACACTACTTTTTACAGTGGCATAGTTAAACGAACCCAAAGGGGCCTTCCGACCATGAGACCAATCCATAATTCCATTCTATTTTATTCTTTTTTTATATTTTTTTACTTCTGCCTATCACTGCTTAATTTTAAATGATCCCTAGGGCTAATGGAAAGTCAACGCTCTATTCATTCAGATGGCATTGTTGATCTTCTTTTTTTCTTTTAATATTTTCTTTGCCATCAGAAATCGACATCTGGTGGTGTTTGGGTTCTTTGATGACTTCGAACAGTCGGCCATCTTGGATTGGCGACTTGCTCGTTAATGTGCCAGTCACGCACCAGGACAAAGTGTTGAAGTTGAATGGGATCTTAATTACAAGAGGTTCAATGTTCGAAATTAGCTTTTATGGGGGGTCACAGTCGGACGGCGGTTTGACCACGGTTAAGTCAATCTCACCTTTGACTCGTTACGAATTGAAATAGGATTTGGTGGGTCTCCCAGTTTTGGGCGGATTTGTAATGAATAATAAAATCGTTAAATTGGAAAAAAATTTATTCACAAAATGAACTAAACCTTTTTTCTGGGTTTTCTTATTGCTGGTTTGTTTTTTTATTAAATAAATTAAAGTACACTTTGTAAGCAAAAAAAAAAAAGTGGAATCGTATTACTTGTTGCAGTTGATTCAATTATGGTGTAAAATTAACTAGACCTTCTTTCTGGATTTTCTTGTTGCTGGTTAGTTTGCAAACAAAAAAGAAATGGAAAAGAAATGTAATTGAAAAGTATGAGTGAAAATGAATTTGCAAACAAAAAAGATGGAATAGTTATACTTATTGCAGTTGATTCAACTGTGGTGTAAAATTAACTAGACCTTCTTTCTGGATTTTCTTGTTGCTGGTTAGTTTGCAAACAAAAAAGAAATGGAAAAGAAATGTAATTGAAAAGTATGAATGAAAATGAATTTGCAAACAAAAAAGATGGAATAGTTATACTTATTGCAGTTGATTCAACTGTGGTGTAAAATTAACTAGACCTTCTTTCTGGGTTTTCTTATTGCTGGTGTGTTTTTTTATTAAATCAATTAGAAGATATTTTATAAACAAAAATAAATGGAATCGTTATACCTGTGCTATGTTATGTGGTGTCATAAATTTTTCAGTAAGTTTTTATATGAACATATGTTATTTTGAATGTGATTTGAAAAAGATTAAATACTGCTTGCTAATTTAAATGCTTTATGTTTTTTTTAAGTTTTAAAATATAAATAAAAATTATTTAAAAAATATTAAGAAAAATTATCTCAAATTAAGATAAAATATAAAGAAAAATTATCTCAAAAAATGTGTAACACAGTTCAGTTCATAATGTTGAGATTTTGTTTATTAGTGTGGTTTAAATTCAGCAAAATTAATTCATACGGTTTTGGTTTTTTTTATTCGATTTGTACATTCTCATTTGAATGAACTATGTAATTTTAAAAATAATTTGAAAAAAAAAAAATTATTATTGCATCATGAACTAAGACGTTTAATTTCTTTTTAAAATTTACATCGCAAATCATGAAGGCCATATAGAGAAAAGTAATATCTGAGAAAATTGTTCTCCGATTCTGGTAATACCGCATACCGATTTTTGACAGAAAATAAAAGGGCTTTTTTTTTTTTTTTTTTTTTTTTTTTTTCATTTTTTTTTTATTCGTGTAACATACACTGAAGTGACAAAAGTCATGGGATACCTCTTAATATCGTGTCGGCCCTCCTTTCGCCCGGCGAAGTGCAGCAACTCGACGTGGCATGGACTCAACAAGTCGTTGGAAGTCTTCTGCAGGAATATTGAGCCATGCTGTCTCGATAGACGTCCATAATTGTGAAAGCGTTGATGGTGCAGGATTTTGGGCACGAACAGACCTCTCGATGATGTCCCATAAATGCTCGAGGGGATTCATGTCGGGCGATCTGGGTGGCCAGATCATTCGTTGGAATTGTCCAGAATGTTCTTCAAACCAATCGCGAACAGTTGTGGCCCAGTGACATGGCGCATTGTCATCCATAAAAATCCCATCGTTGTTTGGGTACATGAAGTCCATGAATGGCTGCAAGTGATCTCCAAGTAGCTGAACATAAGCATTTCCAGTCAATGTTCGGTCCAGTCGCACCAGAGGACCAAGTCCATGCCATGAAAAAACAGCCCACACCATTACGGAGCCACCACCAGCTTGAACAGTGCCTTGCTGACAGTTTGGATCTATGGCTTCGTGGGGTCTGCGCCACACTCGAACCCTACCATCAGCTCTTACCAACTGAAATCGTGACTCATCGGACCAGGCCACGGTTTTCCATTCATCTAGGGACCAACCGATATGCTCACGTGCCCACGAGTCGCTGCAAGCGATGTCGTTCTGTCAGTAAAGGCACTCGAGTCGTTCTTCTGCTGGAATAGCCCAAGAAAGCCAAATTTCTCCGCACAGTTCTAACAGACAAGTCCCTTGTACATCCCACATTGATTTCTGCGGTCATTTGACGCAGTGTTGCTTGTCTGTTAGAATTTACGACTCTTTGCAGACGTCGCCGATCTCGGTCGTTAAGTGCAGGCGGTCGACCACTGCGCTGTCCATGGTGGAATGTTATGCCTGAAATTTCATACTCTCGACACACTCTTGACACAGTGGATCTGGGAATGTTGAATTCCCTAACGATTTCCGAAATGGCTTGACCCATGCGTCGAGCTCCAACTAACATTCCGCGTTCAAAGTCTGTTAATTCCCGTCGTGCGGTCATCATCACGTCAAAACCTCTTCACATGAATAACTTGAACAGAAATGAAAGCTCTGCGAAAGCACTGCGCATTTATACCTGTTCTACGCGATGCTACTGCCATCTGAAAATTTGCATATTACTATCCCATGACTTTTGTCACTTCAGTGTATACCACTTATGTAACTCACGAAAAGCCCACCGACGTGTGATGAGGAGGGCAGTGCCTTCCAGGAGGACTTTTTAAGGGCAATTACCTCGCATTTGCGTGTCATATGGTAGGAAACCCAGAAAATTTTCACCAGGCAGCCCAACTATCGATGCGATGCTTTTTTACACATATTGCCACAAACGTCATCGAATCTCCTCATTTCTGAAAGCGGCCTGATGGTTAGCTCTGTGGCCGTTGGTACCAGAGGCTTCAGGTTCGAATCCTGGCGGTGGCAGGGATGTTTGTTAGTAATTCGGAATCCACGTTAAACTGTAGGTTCTAAAGTGAGCAAAAAAATGACTGTAGAGCGACAAACCAATCAAACATCGTTTCTGAAACAGGTACTACAACGATGCCGTCAGCGGTTTCGAACCTCGGCCCTCCTGCAATCTAGCTGCTCAGGGAAACGATAAAGGGCGCATAAGGTGCCAAGGTGTGTTCTAGTAAGTTGGGTATATAGAGAAAAAAATATTTGAGAAAATTATTCTCCGGTTCTGGCAATAACACACCGATTTTTATTTTTTATTATACATATTAAATTGTGGTTTGTAAATATGTTTCGTTCTAGCGATTTGGCACTCTGTGTCACAGATTTCGGGTTTGAGTCCCGGCCAAAAATGCCAAAAATGTTTGTTGTGGTTTGGAATCCACTTTAAACCGTAGGTACCGGTCTAATATAACTGTAGAGCGTAAGGACGTGGGGCTGAAAACCCTACCCTGTAATAAAAAAAAATATCTTGTCTCGAAATATGTCAGTAGAGAGAGAAAATAAAAGTTTTTTTTTCATTTTTTTTATGTGTGTATGTGTGTAACATTAGTGAACCTCATATTCCACTTGTATATCTCCCGAATATTCCACCTACCGGAGATTAGGACATTAGGGGTTTTACTAGGGGGTTAGGGGTTTATTTTTAGGGGTAACTACTTTGCATTTGCGTATCATGTGCGAGAAAGCTCAGAATATTCCCACCAAATAGCCAGACTATCGATGCGAGACTCTTTTACACGTATTATCACAATCGTCATCGAGTCTCCTCTTTACTGAAAGCAGTGACAACAACGATGCCATCAGCGGATGCGAACCTCAACCCTCCTGCACTACTACTACTACTACTACTACTACTCCATACTACATCACTGTGCCTAGAGCTGAGTTGCCCCTATACAGTTTGGGAATGATGTGGGTGAGAAGGTCATATCACGGTCATATGAGACCGGGTCCTACGGCTTAAAGAGGATTCCGGACCACTACAAACTTCCATGCCTCGCCGGGGCTCGAACTCGAAACCTGTGGTGCCGAGTACCAGACATTCGGCCATTCAGACCCCGAATAGAGTGACGACAACGACGCCTTCAGCGGATTTGAATCTCTGCCCTCCTGCATTGTAGCTGCTCAGGGCCCCGAGTTGGGAGCACAAGGTGCCAAGTTGGGTCCCCTTTCTAGTAAGATGGGTGTATTGTATCTAATCGTTTAGCAGATAGTAATTATAGATCGCCATGAGCCAACCGACACAACGTGCATGTTCTTTATAAACCTTTTAATAGCTTTATACGACGACGTACAAAAAAAAAACAATAAATGAAGAGGGAAGGGATTATTTTATGATACAAATTTCTTTCGTAAATGTTTTAATATAACAATAATATACCAGCAAACGCATTCTGTTTTATAATAATATGATACAAACATAAAAGCAAAACAATTATCCGCTGATAGATTTCATAACGCAATTTCTGTAATCTTCTCGGCACGATCTGCGTTAGGGCCTTTTTATCGCGTTCATTAACATGGAGATATTGAAACGTAATCCGCTGTTACGAATACCGATTAGATCCGAAATCTATTTTTTGTCTATGAAGAAAGAAGTCGCAAAACGAGGAAGTGTTATAAGGAAACGGGATGTGCTTATAGTTCATATAATAATTGATACCATTTTATTAGAAACATTTTATGTGCGAAGAATTTTAATATTGCAATTAAAATTCCTATTCAATACTTTTTATCGAACATTGCATAAGTGTAATTTTTGTTTATACATCAGGTGATTGAATTCGATTGATTTACACTTACTTTTAACAAACATTTACCCAAACACGAACAGAGCCTTGGGTATCCGAACATAGGTTGAAAATTCGGTGAACTAAGCCTTCTTCTCCGTTCGTCAGTGGACCTCATGTACCCACCGACGGGGATGATGGGGGGGGGAGTATCTTCCTGGAAGACTTTTAAGAATAACTGGCCGTATTTGTGTGCTGTATGGGAGAAATCCGGAAAATTCCCACCAGACAATGTGACTATCGATGTGAGACTCTTTTAAAGACATTGTCACAACTTCCATCGAGTCTACTCGTTTATGAAAGTAATGACTACAACAATGTCGCTAGTGGATTCAAATCTGGTCTATCCCTCCAGCACGCCAGCTGCGCACGTTGCCATTGGATACGAGTCGGGCGAGCGACAACCTAAGTCGAACTGAAGTTTTCTGCGTCAAATGCCAAGGATAGCAAGTTAAATCTGTAAACCAGAATGACTTTCTTTAAAGGTAGAGAGTGCGAACTCCCTAGACGGTACCTGTGGGACAATTAAATCAAAAAGGGTGTAGGGGTGTTGCAGCAATTTTGTTTACCATAAATAAAGTTGAATTTACTGCACATGTGTACTTATAATGTTGGCTATGCTCGTGGCAACGTACGCAGCTGGCGTTCGGCAGGACTGAGGTTCGAATCCGCTGGTGGTCTTCGTTTCGGTCATTGCTTTCAGTCTTGAACGTGATTGAGGCAATATGTGTAAAATCGTCTCCCATCGATATTCATCGACTGCCTGGAGGAAGTTTTCTGGTTTTTCTCCTATACGACAAGCAAATGCGAGAAGGTTGCTTCTTAAAGGAAGGCACTGTTCTGCTCTCAACACCAACGGGTTGATGGTCAATTGGCTAGCGCTCTGGCCTTTGTTACCACAGGCTTCAGATACGAATCATTGCTGTGGCATGGATGTCTGTTAGTGGTTCGGAATTCACGTTAAACTGTACGTTCCGGTCTAATTAGCCCAGAGTGTGCAGAAAATGACTGTAGAGCGACAAACTAAGCCTTGACCCCTCAACACCCATCGGTGGGCTGATACACAGGCCCATCGATGTACCACCTTCATGTTTTTAACTGATAAGGTACTACATAGCCCTAGGTATAAGGTAATGTAGAAAAGAAGTTTCGTTTGGTTTGATTTCTCGCTCTAGAAAAGGACTAAACGGATTGGGAAAAAGATTTTCAAAAACATCCGTGGTACCACCAGGATACCAACCTGAAGCCTATGGTACTAAAGGCCAGGTAGAAAAGAAGAGAAAAATTATGGTGTTAAATGCCTTTGGGTAAATTATTTTTGATTCAACGATCGATATCCCATGAAATAAATAAAAGAAAACTTCTACATAAAGGTTTTTTCTCCATACAAGCATGAACACTTCCAAAAAAAATATCATTGTCCTTAATTGAACAAAACTCGAAAAGAATTCCTTCTACATTGTTACTGAGATCTTCTGATTCGTTCAAGTTTTCCAACTTTTAATTGGATGGGCGAGAAATGAATCGATTACTTATCAGAGACAACAATGAACGCATCGCTAGTTAAAGTGGGCCACAATTTAATAAAAAAGGTTTCTTCCTTTTATTGCATCCCCTTTTATTAGAAACAACTGTTGAGCTCGATCATGGCTGTAACCCGATAGATTGCTTTTGTATGGAATCGGCCACACCACAGAACGAGTTGTTTGCCTTTTATTTGCACGAATAAAAAAAAGAACGAGTCAATAAAACGATCCGCATTCGTTTATAGGCGGTTCATTGTTCGCTATTGTCAGAAAAGAGGCGAAATTGTGGCTTCATAAAAGAAGTTGCAAGATTTCGGTTATTTTAAGCTTCTTTTTTAGATGCTTAAAATAACTCTTGGTGCTTTTTAAAAGAAAAAATAAATCCTTTTTAATAATCTAACAGTTACAATCCTTTTCAATTTATTTTGTTTTGTAGAGACGAACAACTAAAATTGAGTATGAATGTTTATCATTTTATTAGAAAACGTGTATTGTTTTGTAGAAACATTTTCATTTAAAGTTGAAGCTGTCTTTTTTTTTTTTTCTGTAAAATTTAGTTGAATTGATTCTCTTTCAAAAAGCAATATAATTGGAAAATGTTATAATATTAAGTAATTTGTATTATTTGAGTGTTATGTTCCTCAGTGTCCTGTAGGGTGAAACGGATCTCCCATGAGTATTTACTCATGCATGGAGGGAAAAAAAATTTAGAGTAAAAATAGTCAGTAAAAGAGTAAAGCAGCACGTTACCAAGCACGTATTACGTGGGTGGTCACCAATATGAACATTTATTGTAAACATCGAATCAAAAAGTCATTCGCAATGATGTTGTAAATAAACAATGCTTTTCTTTTCATGTCACATTTTTTGTGTTGGTCTCTCAACCCCTCACGGATCTATACTACTACTACACCACACCACATCACTGTGCCTAGAGTGCCATCACTGTATTAGTTCCATATCACTGTACTAGTGCCACATCACTGTACTAGTGCCACATCACTGTGCCTAGTGCCACCACTGTGCCTGAGTTACCCCTATACAGTTTGGGAATGATGTGGGTGACAAGTCTGACTGGGCTCCTGGGCTCCATGACGCTCTTACAGGAGACTCATGAATAGTTACAGGAGACTCATGAGTAGTTACAGGAGAGCTTAGGAGACCGGGATCTACGGCTTAATGTGGATTCCGAGAAACATCCATACCACCACCGAGACTCGAACCGTAAATCTGTGGCGCCGAGCGTGAGAGAGCTAGACGGCCATTCAGGCCCCCACGCGTCTATACTAACTTACTGGTCCCCTGTCACTACAGCCCATATTGGACCATGGCCTCTCTAACAACATGACTCCAAAGTCGTCCGCGGCTTGATGGCCAGTTGGCTGGCGCTCTGGCCTTTAGTACCACAGGCTTCAGATTCGAATCCTGGCGGTGGCATGGCTGTTTGTTAATGGTTCGGAATCCACGTTAAACTGTAGGTCCCGCTATAATTAGCCTAAAGTGTGCACAAGACGGCGGTAGAGTGACAAACTAAATCAAACCTAATTATCCTAAAGTGTGCACATAATGACCTTAGAGCGACAAACAAAACCTCTGTGATCCGACAGGTGTCTGGTCTCATATATGTCGGATTTGAGGGAGTCCACTGTAATTGTCTTTTAAATTTCTGAAACTTACACTTAAAACGATGGCATATTAAAAATTTTCTTACACTTTTTTATGTAGAAACTGTTTAATAATATTTATAAGCTATTTTTTTTTCAAAATATTTACGTGGCCTGATGGCCAATTGGCTAGCGATCTGGCTTTTGGTAGTGTAGTAGTTGATGTTTGTAGTGATTCGAAATCTACGTTAAACTGTCGGTCCCAGACTAATTAGCCTGAACAGTACGCAAAATGATCGTTGAGCGACAAGCTCAACACTTTCCTCAAGAACTTACGATTCTTTTTTTTTATCTGTATATCAAACCAACTACCGAAACATGAAGCCAAGTTGAACTTTCCATAGATCATCAACTTGTTGCCACAGCCTCGACTTATCGTACGCTAGAATCAACCTCTATTTCCAAATCATTCGAGCTCTGCCTCGCAATCAAAGCTTTAAGAGTTAATTCCTCCGTGATTAGCAGCACCTGAGCTGTTCGAATCCTGTCCTTTTCAGAACCAGTCATGGTTCAAGAACAATGAGAAAACGTTCCAAAGTTTTCATCATTCATTCATTCGCGCCATTTTCAGAAAGCGTGGGATTTTAATTGTGGTCATTTGCAGAGAACAGACACTGGATGAAAGATGCACAAGTGCATGGCAAAAAAGAAGACAAAAAAAAAATGGCAAAATGGCGATGGTTATCTGGTAGGCCATTCTTGATGGCGCAGACAGGCGATTAATTAAAAACGTCGAAGTCGGTCGGTGAGTTAGAATGTCTCACTTAGCAACCTCCGTTATCGTTATCAACAACAGAAGCAAATGTGGCCAATCAACTGAAGTGAACTGAGAAGCTGTTTGAGATTGACACAAGATAATGGCTGTCACTTTTAGAAAAAAAAAGATTTTCGTGCTTTGGTTCTTCTCTAAAGCATGCAATTTTTTTAACATAATATAAGCATGGATGATGGTATATGTACGATAAACTGTTATTGGAATAAATTATGGCACCTGTTTTTCTCATTATGCAGAAAGACTTTTAAAAAAAAAATGCTAAACATTTATGTATTTTCGGTTCAAAACATTCGCTTTAAATACTAAACTAAAAAAATTGATATAAAATATGTTTATAATTTTAATTGCGGTCAATAACAGGACAAACAGCAGTAAGTCTTTCAGTTTCTATATATTCATCAACTAAAATTGAATTTAAAATTGACTGCAACCTCTTGAATGTAACACTCGGAAGTTCTATATTATTAAAAATTTAATATTAAAGATCTTGGATTGAATATTGTTTGATTAAAATTAAAGATTGATAAGATTTCTTTCCAATGTTCAATAATATTATCAGGTTTAAATGAAAATAATAAAGTGGATATAAAGCAAGTTACAAAGTCTAGTGCTTTAAATTCTTCAACGTATTAAAATATCAAATAATAACTGTAGTGCAACTTAGCACACAAGAAAAATTCTTATCATTTCCGTATCATTTATAATGGAATCTCACGTCATTTCCGTTTCATTAGCATTTATAATGGAATCTCATGTCATTTCCCTTTCATTAGAATTGCTATTGAAACCTCACGTTATTTCCGTTCCAATATTCCGTTTCATTAGCATTGCTATTGGAGTCTCAACGTCATTTCAGTTCCAATGGCATTGCTGTTGGAACCTGACGTAATTTCCGTTTCATTAGCATTGCTATTGGAGCCGCACATCATTTCCGTTTTATTAGCATTGCTATTGGAACCTCGCGCCATTTCCAATGCCATAGCATTGATGTTAGGATCTCAAGTCATTTTAGTTTGGTTAGCAATTCTATTGAAACCTCACGTCATTTTCGTTTCATCAGCAATACTACTAGAACCCCACGTCATTTCCGCTTCATTATAATTGCTATTGGAACTTCATGTTATTTCTGTTTCATTAGAATCGCTATTGAAAATTCGTTATTCCCGATTCATTAGCATTGCTATTGGAATCTTACACCACTTCCGTTTCATTAGTATTGATATTGGAGTCTCACGTCATATTCGTTTCATTAATATTGTTATTGGAACCTAACGTCATTTTCGTTTCATTAACATTGCTATTGGAATTTTACATAATTTTCGTTTCATCAGCATTTCTGTTAGAACCTTACGTTATTTCCATTTCGTTAGCATTGCTATTTCAAATGCAAGCATTACAAATGTTTAGAGCTATTTATATACGTACAGATAATTTCATATCCAGATTTTCACAACTGCAATAAGAAATAATCTAATATTAAGTATGAAATATTTGATAATTATTTCTAAAAGATCTCTTGCAACTTAAAAACTTTGAAAACAAATAGATTCAAATTTTAATTTCCTGAAATCTAGACTAAACAAAATTTGTTAGAATAAAATTATCAAATTAATTATTAATCAAAACAAAGCACGGATTTAAAATCCCTTTTCACTAATTGATGTCCAATTTCTGTTATTATTTATGATTCAATTAAAATGATATTATAAACAACATTTTCTTGACCTTAACACTAAACTGGAAATAAATAAACATTCGAAAGTGTTTGTAAACTTAATCAGACATCCAACTCGAAAGAACAAGGTCACAGTAAGTCGTCGAGGAAAAAAGTCATTTATTTCATGTGACTAATTGCGTGTTTCACCACAGGGTGTTCGATGACAGGTGTAAGTGTCCCAAACCCAGAGCTCGGAGCGATCATTGGAGGAAAGCATACATCAGACACTGCAGGTCGATGTACACCTTAGTCGAATCTTCAGAATAAATAGAATATTCATTACCATCCTTTATTAAATATCGACAATGTTCGCGAATTGCTTATAAAATTTACAAAAATCTCCGTCATATCATGGTTTTAAGGGTGCAGTTTGAATGCTTAGGATTTTATACTACATGCTTAAATACAAGCTACACGCCTAAATGTACTCTACACTCATAAATATATTATATTCGTTTAAATGCATACTACATTCTTAAATGCATACTACGTACTTAGATGCATACTAGGCACTTAGATGCATGCTACACTCTTAAATATATTCAATGAGCTTGAATGCACTCTTAAATGATTGTTACACGCTTAAATACATACTGTATTGTTAAATGTATGCTAAGCACTATATTATTAAATGGATTCTACACCTTTAAATACATGTTAAACTCTAAAATGCATGCCGAGGGCTTAAACGTATCCAACATATTTAAATAATTTATGCCCTGCATATAAATGTAGGGTTAGCCGCTTGCAATAGATGCATCCCAGCCGAAACCCCAATTTCTGTAGGGTTATACCGGTTTCAACTGATGCATTCCGGCCGAATCTACAGTTTTGTTAGACTTCTCTACCAGTCTAACCAAAGCTGGACTTTTGCAGTGGGTGTCTAGGGGATTTGACAGATACAATAAAAGCCCTGCGTTTCTTTAAATGAAGCCATTTAATTGGTTCTATAATTTACAATAATATTTACATTGGTTATTAATCAAGCGCTAAACATCTCGCTCCTCTCTCGTTGTTCGTCCGCCTCTTGCCATGTCAGCTAGCGTTCTCCTCTTCTTTCTTCATCTACGGGGATCTTCTCCCCTTCTCGTGGGATCAGAGTTCAAAGTTCAATACACCCCCACGTTGTAAACAGGCTCTGCCAAAGACAAGCAACCGTAAGATGTCGCTATCAGGTGATTACCAGACAAATAAATCCCACATAATCCCACATTCTAAACTCTTAAATACATTCTATATTTTTAAATACCTCCTACACTCCTAAAAGTTTGCCATGCATTAAAATGTATTCTATACTCTCAAATGTTTTCTACGCTCTTAAATAATTCCTACACTCTTGAATATATTCTAAGACTTAAATACATAAAATACACACATTCTTAAATGTATTTTACTCCCTTAAAAGTATGCTACGCATTTAAATACATACTACACGCTTAAATACATACTACACGCTTAAATACATACATGCTTTATACATACTGCACTCTTAAATGTAAGCTATACGCTTAAATACATACTGCGCTCTGAAACGTAAGCTATATGTTTAAATACATACTGTACTCTTAAATATAAGCTACACGCTTAAACATAAGCTATACCGTTAAATGCCCGCCCCACGCTTAAATTTAAAATATAAGCTTAATGTATTCTACGCACTTAAATTTATTCTACATGCTTAATTGTATGCTGCGTGCGTACATTTATGCTATGTATCCTACAAGCATAAATGTATATTACGTACAGAAATGTGCTATAAATGAGATATAAGGTAATGTATTACTGTCGATAAAAAATAAATATAAGTTCATAAAAAAAAAGACAAAAAAAATTTCTCCCAAGGTAGGTCAACCATTGCGACATTTTATTACAATGTTTTGATTACGAACTGCAATACAAGCCTAATAAACGAAATACATAAGCCTGATAACGCAATACCACGCAATAAATCTATTAAAAAAAACTAACCATACAAACCATTTGGAATTAAAGTTAAAAGGGTTATTTTTTATTAATTTTTCAAACGAACCTATATCAACTATATTGGCATTTGTCGAATATTAAGTAGGAATAAAAAAAAAAACACGCGAAAACTAGATATTCTGCAGTCATTATTGACATTTCATAGGGCCAACACACACACTCATGGCAATACGTAAACTCCGAGGCGGGTTTCCCATCACCCGTCCTCGGTCTATTGATGAGACGACGCGAGCATTCCCACGCGGGGTTGAGTGCGAGGAAGTGCGGAATAACGTGAGAATCACTCGTGTTTCACCTCCACTTGATGGATCGGAATCAGTCACAAAAATAAAAGAACGCCATTTTTCGTCAGCCTGAAACGGTATTAAAATGAATAACAATGTGATTTTATCGATTTTTCATCCATCTGCACCGGCTATAAATTTTCCTAAAAATTAATCAAATTTTTATATCGACTTTGGATTGAATTATTTCATTTGAATGAACCAATTAATATTTAATGTTATTTCCTAAAATTGGTGAAATAAGGATTATTTTTTATAAAAGATTGGAATTCAATTTTTAAACCGACTCCTGACTCCTTAAATGCTCGACTGATGACTCCGACTCCAATTTCTTCCCTCTGCAGAATAGGTGAACAAGATTTAAAGCATGACTCCGACTCCAACTCTGTAGGTAAAGATCTAATTAGCCTAGAGAGTGCACAAAATGACCGTAGAGCGACAAACCAAATAAAACCGACACCAACTTCTCACTTCTGTACATAAGTGAACAAGCTTTAAAACATGGCTCCGATTCCAACTTCTCACCTCCGTATAGTAAGTGAACAAGCAATAAAACATGGCTCCGATTTTAAATTTTCACATCTACAGAATAGGTAAAATATGGCTCCGACTCCAACTTCTCACATCTACAGAATAGGTAAAACATGGCTCCGACTCCAACTTCTCACATCAATAGAATAGGTAAAACATGGCTCCGACTTCAACTTCTCACATCTACAGAATAGGTAAAACATGATCCGACTCCAACTTCTCACATCTACAGAATAGGTAAAACATAGCTCCGACTTCAACTTCTCACATCTACAGAATAGGTAAAACATAGCTCCGACTTCAACTTCTCACATCTACAGAATAGATGAACAAGCATTAAAGCATTACTCCGACTCCAACTTCTCACATCTACAGAATAGATGAACAAGCATTAAAGCATGGCTCCGACTGCAATTCTGTAGGTAACCATCTGTTTTGCCTAAAGTGTGCACAAAATGTTCGTAGAGCGACAAACAAATCACAACCGACTCCAATTTCTCACCTCTTCACAATAGGTGAACAAGCATTAAAAGTTTTTAACACAGGAATTATTTAATGCGAGGTCTTTTTTTTATGTTCGAAAAATACATGTGAGAATTATCTGCCGACAGGAAATTATGGCACTTAAATCAGATTTTTAGAAGCCTCTGATATCAATTAGCACCTCTTCAAATAATGCTCGTTAAAGAAGTTTGTAGCCCATTCAGATAAATTCTCTTTCAATTTCTGAGGAAGTAAATCAAATGTTGACAAATATGAGGAAGAGAAATCCATATTTTCTTATCCTACACACAAACAAATAGCGATCTATATGCCAAAACACGTATAAAGCGAGGAAAAAGGGTTCCCATTGATGATTTTAAGGAAAAACATGCAAGCCCATTGTTTATTTATTTTCCAATCAATTAACAAGCCGTTGTTTATTGGATGGAAAATCAATATCTTGCAGATACACATTTTAAGAAAGGGGGACTCTCTTTGGCCTACATAAATACTTATCTTCAGAGGAACTGAATGGAAAACCATTGTGTTCCATCAATGATTATCTAAAATGGGTGAGTCTCCTACAGTTAAAAGTACGTTTTTAGGGTTGTGGGAGGTTAAGCGGAAGTCTTGATTATCATTAATTGAGTGCGCCGTTAGTTGAAAAATTAATCGGGAACTCGCTGGAAATCAATCGGAATGTAATCGGCTATTCTTTTTTGTTTGAAGAATATTTAGGAATTTGTTTGATAAAAAAAAATATCTCTGCTATTCATTAGATATCATTGGTTCCTTAATGATTCAGGTGTTTGGTTTGGTTATTGATTGTGAAAATGATTACTACTTGCTTTCATTATAATGAAAATAATTGTTTATATATATCTTTATAATTATGTCCCTATTATGGCTTTGTCAATATGTCGTTGTTGTTGCTGTTTTTTATCCCATTTGGTAGACATCAACATCTAGACAAGTCCAAGAACCCGTGTGGTTTCATGGAAGGATGGAAAGGTGGTGGTGGGGGAGCTTCTGTTGTGATTGAGCACCCTTAAGTAGAAGTCTGACTTGGCTCCGTGACGCGGAAGACGGAGGGCAGTGCCTTCCGGGAGAACTGCCCCGCATTTGCATAACGTGAGGGAGAAAATCCTGAAAGCCCCACCAAGTAGTCCGAGTATTAAGGAAAGATGCTGACATCCCAAACCCTATCGAGCCTCCTCGTTTTTAATACGCTTTTATTAGCTTCACCTGTATGTTTGTATGTATGTATGTATGTATGTTTGTATGTATGAAACTGACTTTTTCCCCTCGAGATCTGTTTCTCCTCATATACACTCTTTAAGCTGCAAAGAAACATTTACAGGCATCTTTCAGAAAGAAAACAGTTGATTCTTTTTAATACGCTTTTATATTAGTTTCTTCACCTGTATGTTTGTAACTGACTCTTTGGGCTCGATTTTGCCCTACTTTAAGCGATCAGATCCGTGGGACAGTGGCACAACGGACTATTCGCATTTAGCCTTTGTTTTACTCACAATTACATTATTGTAAGAACTATAGTTCCACTCCTCCGTACCGGGACCTCATTTAAATATTAGTTCAAAAACACTAAAAAACATACTTTTAGAGTTAATCAAACTAAAAAGTAAAAATAAATGAATAGTTTAAAAAAACTAAAAAAAAACACGCTTTTAGAGTTAATGAAACTAAAAAGTAAAAAATAAATTAATAGTTTAAAAAAACTAAAAAAAACACGCTTTTAGAGTTAATCTATCTAAAAAGTAAAAAATAATTGTTAACGTAAGAATAAAATGACTGACGAGAAAATGAATGTCACTGTTCTAAAAGCGTGGGGTGCTCGATATCAATCGTTATAATTTTTCACTAGTTCATTCCGAAATGCAGAATTAGTGTAAAAATATCATACAAAGCACCCCACGCTTTTGGAACAGTGACATTAATTTTCTCGTCAGTCATTTTATTCTTACGTTAACAATTATTTTTTACTTTTTAGATAGATTAACTCTAAAAGCGTGTTTTTTTAGTTTTTTTAAACTATTAATTTATTTGAAACAACGTCTATAACAAAGCGGCTAGCGGATTGAACCACAGCCCTAATGCTCACCAGCAGCGCGTTGTCACTGAGCCACGAGTAAGACACGTCCACATGTTGTATGTCTTCAAATACAAAAAGTATAATTCTGACTGTTCTATGAATCTGTTGCATTGAATTACATCCCCTTATGCTGCCCAATTTGAAACGAATATGCTACCCTGTGTGAAATGAAATGATATCTTTTTTTATCCTTCTAGAACCTGCGATCTGCTGCTAAAGTGGCTAGAGCTCTGGCCTTTAGTAACACAGGTTTCAGTTTCAAATCCTGGCTGTAGCATGGATGTTTGTGAGTGGTTCGGAATCCACTTTAAACTGTAGGTCACCTATCTATTTAGCCCAAAGCGTGCACAAAATGACTAAAGAGCGATTAATCAAAACTATCCATAGTACCGCAGGAATTCGAAACTGAAATCATCAGCGCTAATCACTCGGCCATCAGATCCCCAATAATATAGCCCAGCGCTAGTCACTCGCTGAAATAATATTCTAATAGTTGTTCATTTTTTTTAAGAACCAATTCGTTTCCTAAAAATTGTTCTGAAAGGATGAATAAAAAAAGACTTTCTTTTGTGAGATATTTCAAGTAATTCCCTCAGCTACTAATTTGTTTTCGTTTCTAGATAATGACAGATACATTTGTAAACCATTTTTTTTTTTTTTTAATGGAGCAATTCATAACACAAACACTGATGTTTGCGTGCATGTAATACACACATACAAGTACAAAGACCAAAAAAAAGTGTCTCCAAATTATTTGATATTCACTTATTTCTTTACTCATTATTTTGTTGCAAAGACATCGAAATATTTTGTTGGACAATAAGTGTCTTAGAAAAAAAAATCTCATTCTATGCGTTGTTTTCTTTTCCAGTTTATACACCTGTTTAATTGCGCGAAAACATTTCGAATATTCGCATTCTATTTTTAATTCTTCTCTTTTTTTTTTAAATTTTGTGAACCTTAATCAAAGAAAGCGGCCTCCAACAAATAATGGCCTCCATGGGTAGATAACACGGGGGCTACAACCTTGTTACACAATGAGAATGTCATTTGTCCCGACTTTTCAAGGTCGAAAATCTTTTGCTGGAGGTCTGTAATTATTGTTTTGGGAAATTTTTTTCTGGTAGTCTTTACATTTGAATAACAACTTTTTTTATAATCGATGTTTGATTCTCATAGACTTTTTTCTATGTAAATTGTGTCTTTTTTTTATTTTTTTATTTCATTTTATTGTGATAACTGTTTATTTAAGTTTCTTTAAAATATTGTAATTTTTGTTATTACGCTTATTATTATTATTATTTTTTTTTTATGTGGTGTTGTTATAAGTTTCTCTCACATTTGCTTAACAAGAATGTTTTTTTTTTTTTAAAACTTGATGCACTTGGACATTAGGTCGTTGGTTGGTTTGTCGTTCTATGGTTGCGGCCTGGTGGCCAAGTGGCTAGCGCTCTGGTCTTTGGTATCCCAGGCTTCAGGTTCGAATCCTGGCGGTGGCATGGATGTTTGTGAGTGGTTCAGAATCCACGTTAAACTGTAGGTCCCGGTCTGTTTAACCCTCGTGAGCACAAGATGACCGTAGAGCGACAAACCAAACCAATCGTTTTACGGTCACTTACATTTTGGGCTAGGACCTACGGGACCGACAGTTTAACGTGGTTTTCGAATCACTCACAAACACCCATGTCACCACCAGGATTCAAACCTGAAGCACCAATGGCCACTTCGCAAGCGCTCTGGCCTTTGGTACCACAGGGTTCATGTACGAAACCTGCTGGTGGAATGGATGCTTTTTTGTGATTCGGACTCCACGTTAAATAGGTGTAGGTTCCCCAGGTTCCTAATTCCCCTAAAGTGTGCACAAAATGATCATAGAGCGACAAACCAAATCAATTTATACCGACAATATTAAAATGGCCATTTTTTATGTGCCTTTTTCTTCTCAGAAAGTACTATGCCCATAATTTTTAACTCTTCTTGTATATTAAATATATATTACGCATCATCATCAGTGGCGCAACAGTCCCTATGTTGGGCCAAATTAATTTTTAGTCCATAAAAGTCCACTTTAACTTTTTGGTCTATGTTAACTCATATAAATTGTTAACTTAATAATATGCATTTCATATATTAGTACTTCACTGTAACCGTTTGGAATAGTTTAGATCGTAACTGATTTTAAACTTTATTAGTGTGTGAAAGAGTTTTTGTTCTTTTACGTATCATTTCTTTTTCTTCTTCATTAGCACAACAGCCCCACGGTGGGCCACGGCGGTCTGCCTACTGGCAGATTTCAAGACAGGAGATGTTTTCTTTTCACGGGGTAGGGTTGTCTGCCCTATGCTCTACAGCTCTATTAGACTGGGACCTACGGTTTAAAGTGGATTCCGAACCACTACAAACATCCATGACACCACCGGAACTCGAAACCTACGGCACCGAGTGCCAGAGCTCAGGCCATCAGGCCCCATATTATGCATTATATTGAAATGAAAATTAATTTAGAAAAAAACTCTTTATTAGCCAGAAACAGTTTGAAAATTCTTTACAATTGGCCTTTTTTCTGTTACTAAATCTGATATTAAACAAATAATTCTGCAAATAATAGTGCAAAATATTTTTAGATTAGTTTACGATATCATCATCATCAGTGGTGTAAAAGCCCCATGGCGGGCCAAGGCCGTCTACCTGCTAGCAGATTTCTAGACAGATGTTTCCTTTTTACGGGGTAAGGTTGTCAACACTACGACCAAAGCTCTACGGTCCTATTAGACCTGACCTACGGTTTAAAATGGATTCCAAACCACTATAAACCTCCATGGCTCCGCCGGGACTCGAACCCGAAACCTGTGGCAACGAACGCTAGAGTGCTTGTCACTAGGCCATCAGGCCTCAGCCTACGATATACAAGATATTTATCACTGATGAATTAGTTTAAAACAATAGTTTTGTGTAAAAATTAAGAGGTTCATAGAAATAAATTAGGTAATTAGATTAATTAGATTAAATTAGTAATAAAAGTTCATAGAAAAATAAATATTTAATAAAAAGCGTTATTGGTCCAATGAAAAAAAAGCAGATATAAAACAATCATTACACATTAAGAGGCAATCATTATCGTCGAAAAATTGCAAATATTCTTTACCGAGTGAGGTTTGTAAAATTGACATTCGAATAATTAATTTCTGCTTTGATGATTTTGAAAATAAATAAAAATAATTACCATCTTTTTATCAATGTATATATGATGATTATTTTGTAATGGATAATTAGAAAAACAAATTAATATTCTAGAACCTGTAATTAGGGGGAAAATAATTAGTTACCCTTTGATGATTTTCTTTAAAAAATTGTTTAAGCATCTAATTTATTATGAAAGCTAATATTATCATGATTAGAAAAATAAATAAAAATTATATAGAAAACTTTCGATGTTTAACAAAATAAAAGCATTTCAAATACTCGCTGATATTTATTTGATATATAATCATTTTTTAACGTTTTTAAAAATATTTTATTTAAAAAAATCAATTAATATTTTAGAGGAAATATAAAATTTCTTTTACCGTTCTAACATTCAATATTTACGAATAAATGAATCATTCTGCGTAATCGAACGAATCGTTCTTCGTAATCAAACGAATCGTTCTACTTTCAAAACTTTGTACAGAAAATTGCTCAAAATTACAATTTTTTTTTACTTATTAATTAAAAAATCCATTAACATTTTTAATAAATATAAATTTATTCTTATATTTATTTATTCCAAAAGAAAAACAAAACAAAAAACGATAAAGAAAATATATCACTCTTATTGTAGATTATTACGGAGATCCTTGGCCGCGTAGCGGCCACTAGCTCCTTCTTTGTAAAATGTTGAAACATAGCGGTGGTCTCATGCCCTTTGAGTTAATAAGAAAAATAGATAATAAAAATAGATAATTAAATGCCCTTTTTTTTAAAAGAGAATTATTTATTTAATAAAATTATAAAATGAAAAATATCAAAAATTTCAAAAATGTAGATGTTGATGGAATCAGTTGCATGTAATAACCCCGATAAGAAAATATATCGTTGTTATTTTTAATTATTCCGCTTGCAAATAATTCAACTTTAAGGCTTAAGAATAAAAACAACCACCACTTTTTTATTAATATAGTATATTTAGAAAGAAAAATGAATATTCTAGAAACTGTAATTATTGGGAAAATAATTAGTTTCTATTGATGATTTTTATTTAAATAATTGTTTGGAATAGGTATTTAAAAGATTACGAAAGTAAACATTATTATTTATGATTACGAGAATTAAAAAAATTATAAAGGAAAGCTTTGGATGCTTAAAGTATACACAATAAAACTATTTCAAATTATCGCTGACATTTATCTTTTAAATAAATAGTTTTTAAACTTTTTATTAAAATATTTTATTTAAAATAATCAATTTATTTTTAGAACATATATAAAAGCTCAATAAATAGAGCTCAATAAAAGCTCTAACATTAATATAAAAGCTCAATAAAAGCTCTCTAACATTCAATATATACACATAAACGAATCGTTCTAAATCCACAGAATACTTTCAAAACTTTTGTATAGAAAATTTCTTAAAATTACAATTGTCTTAAAGTAATTAAAAAACCTATTAACTTTTAATATAAATAATAAATGCAAGTTAATTTTTATATTTATTTATTCCAAAAGTAAAACAAAAACGATTTATTTATTCCAAAACAAAAACAAAAACGACGAGAAAAAAATATCATTGTTATTTTTAATTATTCCATTTGTAAACCATTAAGACCTAAGAATAAAAATAGTCACCACTTTCTTATTAATAATATATTATTATTATTTTGAAAGGAAAATTAATATTCTAGAACCTATAATTATTGGAAAAATAATTAGTTTCTTTTCGATGATTTTTATTTAAATAATTGCTTAAAACTGATATTTTATCGGCTAAAGAATATCAGAAAATACTGTTATTATAAACCTAGCGAAATTTTAAATTGAAAATTTATTTTTTAAGGGCAGTGTTTCCTGTTATTGTCCATATTATAAAAAAAAAAATTGTAAAATAAAAAGAAATTAAATTGCTACTCTATATTGATGAGTTTATCATATGAGTTTCAAGCGCAATACAAGTTATATATTTTTTTTAATTTCACGATTTTAATAAGATGTTATAAAACCAATCAAGACAGAAGAAAAAAAAGCTAAGTTTAGATTAGGGGTGGCCAACCCGCTGCCCGCGGGCAGTATGAGGCTCGCCTTCAATACATATCCGGCCCGTGAGATTTATCACACTTTTACAAAATATATTTATTTTATAATGGCCAATGTAATGAAAACAATGTGTTAAAAAAATGTATTATGTTTACGCACAGTTGATTGTTGACAGCAGAGCAAACCAGACTCTCAGTTTCAAGTTTTTCAGTTCAAAGTTAGCAAATACCCAAATTGAGATCGGTTTGCAAAAGTTACTTGAAAGAATGGCGAAACAAATATCGCACTAGTAAAATAAATATTTTTTAATGATTTCATTTTTTTTATTTCATTTATATTTATATATTTTTTATATTTCCTTTTTAACGTTTTATATTTCTTTACAATATGCGCTTAATGTCATTATTATTATATTATCTATGTTTATATATAGAAATAATAGTAAACACAAAAATAATAACTCATTATGTTTCAATTTTTCACTCCAAAAAATGTCTATAATAGGTCTAAATCTAATAGGAGGATATATATTTTTATATGCGGCCCACTGAATTATGATGTATTTCCAAAGTGACCCGAAAGATCGTTTGGGTTGGCCACCCCTGGTTTAGATGTAGACTAAAGATAATATATTATTAAAAAAATGTGAAATAGAGTTATTTCATACTTTGCATTTCATTCGTACTTTAGTTATTCATTACTTTGCAGAGTTATTTCATTTTCATTTCATTGTCCATAAAATATTTCGATTATTTTTCGATGCCCTTCTTATATCGAAAAAAATAATAATATTAAATAAATAAATAAATAAATAATAATAATAGTAATAATAATAATAATTTTTGGTCTTCTTACAATTACCTAGCCATCAAAATAAGATCAACTCCAAAGCTATTTATTTTTAATCAACACTTGCTCCTCCATTATTTATTAGAGCAATAAATTTAACCTCTATTTTTTTATTATGTATATCAGGAAGGGACTAATTTAAAAACCTCTTCGCCATTAATAAACCCAACTCTCTAATTTTTTAAGCGTTATCAAATAAAACAAAATTGTTATTTATATTCATAACAGGTGGTAAAATGATAATGGGTGTTTACACACAAGAGTCCACGTTACGCTTAAGGTGGGATATAACTCATATTCTTCAACTTCACTCTGCTAATAAATTGCCCGCCTTCTGCTATGCCCTTATCTTCTAATTCGTTGATAGAGAACCTGGGTACGATGCTTTTCTATGATATTTGTGACGAAATTGCATCAAAACTTATCGGAGTGTTTTATTGCTGCTCGGGTTTATTAGCATTCTTGCATACGGTGGCAGATAGAGAGAGTGGCCAATTAAAGTCCCGGACTTCAACGCTTTAAGAAAATGAGGAAATGTTTTCTTGAAAAGCGTGTTCTGAATTGATGCCCGTGCCTGTAAGTTTACGAGGCGATGATTTTGCATTATAACAATTTGTCTGCAAAATGTATAATATGCTTGAGGTATGTGTGAAATAAACATACTTGTTATTTTGAGATACAGATGAAAAACGTTTTATTTCGTTTCTTTTTTTGCAATGTCCAAATGTCAATGTCCTTATACGATCTATCACAACACTTTGCGAGTTTTGAACCATGATTTAAAACCTATTCTGTATTTTGGATATGGTTTACTAACCATTCTTTGACTTTGAACCTGGATTTAATAACAATTCATGAAATTTTAATCTTTTCCAATAACCATTCATGACTTTAGAACCTTGATTTAATAACCACTCGTAAGCTTTGAACCATGGTTTATTACCCGTTTGTGTACTTGGTTTAGTAAACCATGGTATATCAGTCTTTAGAAAGCTTTCAACTATGGTTTAATAAACATTCATGAATTCTGAACCTTGATTTAATAACAATTTCAAAAAAATTGTTATTGAATGAAGGTTAAAAAATAACTGGTGTCCTTTGAATCTTTGTGAATAACCATTCAAGAGTTTAGAACTTTGACTTAACAACCATTTGTAAGCTTCAACTATGGTTTACTAATAATTCGCGAGCTCTGAACCTTGGTTTAAAAACAATTCACGCGTTTTGAATCTTTGCCAATAACTACTCGGGAGTTTTGAACACTGATTTAATAATCATTCTTAAGATTTGAGCCATAGCTTATTAACCATTCGTGTGCTTTAAACCTTGGTTTAGTAAACTATGGTTTATTAGTCTTTCGTAACCTTTTAACTATGGTTCAATAACTATTTGTGAACTCTGAACCTTGGTTTAAAAAAACAACCCGTTTGCTTTAAATTTTAGTCAATAACCATTCATGAATATGACGTTCTACTAGTGTATGTTATGCATCAGGTGTGCGACGTTCACCTAGTGCATCCATTCCATCCGTTCGCTTGGTGTATGCATCAGGTATATGACGTTCTTCTGATGTATGCATGTGCATGACGTTCTCCTAGTGTATGCGTCGGGTGTATGATGTTCCTCTAGTGTAAGCATCAGGTGCATGCCGTTTACCTGGTGTATGACGTTCTCTTAGTGTGTGCACGTGTAAGACGTTCTCTTAGCGTGTGCATCTGGTGTATGACTTCCTAGTGTATGTATCAGGTATATGACGTTCTTCTAATGTATGCATCCGGTGTATGACGCTCTCTTAGTGTATGCATTTGGTGTATGACGTTCTTTCAGTGTATGCATCATGTATATGACGTACTACTACTGCTCGGAAATTGGAAAATTAGATATAGATTTATATATATTTATTAGATTGTTTCTCGTTAATTTTATATAAATATAATGTAATAACATTATATTTATATAAAATTAAAGAGAAACAATATAATAAATTTTATGAAACCGTACTTTGAGACAATTGCTGAAATATTTCAACTAAAACATCAGCACAAGGCACTAACTAAGACGATGCAAAATAATAATAATAATAATTAACATGAATGACTGTATTTACTAAATTATAGCTTAATAAACAATGAAAAAAATCTATGTATACATTCTTTTCCAACTGAAAAATGTTTCTTTTATACTTTCCATGATTTGAAAAGACACATGAAATAAAGCTGAGTTTAACGAATAGTTTCACCTAGAAGAAAATAACGATTAACGCCAACAACACATTTCACATCACAAAAAATCACATTTCTACACTAAAAAACAACAAGACACAATAACATTTTACCGAAACTTTTATTTTTCCCGCTAAAATTTTGAGAATCTCGGAAGATTACTCCTGAAAAACTAGTTGCTAATTTAAATTTCGGAGAAAAAAAATAGGTCCCACAAAAATTACAGACGACGAATCATTCGAACTTTCTTTGAATCAAACGATTTACAAACGGGTAAAATCAGTGAACCTTAAACTGACGTATAACTGAGAGAGACGTTCAAGGTGAAGTTGAGCTAAAATAAATTTCCAAGTTTCGTCCCACTTCTTGAAGCATTATTATGCATTATAACACATTAGAAAGCTTGAATTTTCTGGGAATTGTATTACAAAACGCCGTTGCGACAATGCCCGATATCCCCGGACGATGTCGACACCAACAGGGGGGGGGGGGGGGGGTGCGCAACCTGTTGCCGTTTAAAGAGCTGACAGTAATTGCAGGAGGGCCGTAATTATTCGGGGAATTGCGCCCCGGGGCGACCGGATGCTGACGGAGGTCAGGCAACTTTCTTCTCCGAGGGAGAGAGTGCGGTGGGAAATCGTCGCAATGGCGAAATTTCCGACAAACAGATGTCGCCTCTCCTAATGTGGTTCAGTGTACCTCGGACTTTTATTTTTCGTGTTGGCATAATTTTTTTTTTTTTTATTTATTTATTATTTTCTGGACGAATTAATTCCAATTTTAATAATGTGAAAATGGAAGTTGTTTGTTTGCTGAAAGTTCTATATTCTAGACATCTCCATTTAATTTAATGCATAAAATTATTAAAAAAAAAAAAAAAAAAAAAAAAAAAAAAGTAAAATATTGCTGTCAACAAGCAAAATATTTACAGTCAACAAGCGAAAGAAATTTAATTTCTTCTCATGAAGAAAACTGTAATTATAAAAGAAAATTATAATCGTCAATCTTATTAAAAAGTTCATTTTCTGTTAAATCGTTTGCTCTCGAATAATTCTTATTAAAATTCGTTTGCTGTCGAACTTTCTTATTGCAAAGTTCGTTTCCTGTTAAATCGTTTGCTGTCAAATCATTCTTAATAAAAAGTTCGTTTGCTTTTAAATCGTTTGCTGTTGAAAGTTAAAAGTTAAATCGTTCTTAGAAAAAAATGTTCAACTTTTTTTTATTTATAAATTATTTGCTAATCTTTAAAATGAAAATATATTAAAATCGTCGCAGGGACGGGAATGGTGAAATTTCCGACAAACAAATGTGTCGCCTCTATTAATGTGGTTCAGTGTACCTCGGACGCGCGTTTTTGTTCCGAGGCTAGAAAGTAGATCTTGCTGTCTTTACTTGTAGAATTATGATTTTTTTTTTTTTTCATGTTGGCATCGCTTTAATAATGTGAAAATGGTTGTTTGTTCTTATAACTATGTTCTCGACAATTCCATTTAATTTAATGAATAAAAATGTTTTTAAAAATAATAATAATAATAATAATAATTTTTTCGAAAGAATATTTACTGTCAACAAGTAAAAGAAATTAAATTTCATCTCGTGAAGAAAATTGTAGTTATAAACGAAAATAATAATCGTTTGCTGTCGAATCGTTCTTATTAAAAAAATTCGTTTGATTTTTAAATCGTTTGCTCTTGAATAAGAATGCTTTTGTTAAATCGTTTGCTATCGTATCATTCTTTTTAAAAATTCGTTTGCTGTTAAATCGTTTGCTGCTATCTTTACTGAAAAGATCATTTTGCGTAAAATCGTTTGCTCACAAATTATTCTTATTAAAAAATTCATTTGTTAAATTGTTTGCTCTCGACTCATTCTTATTAAAAAGTTTATTTCCTTAAAGCTTTTATTCTTATTAAAAAGTCCATTTTCTGTTAAATCGTTAGCTCTCAAAACATTCTTATCAAAAAGTTCGTCAGCTGTTAAATCGTTTGCTGACGAATTATTCTTATTAAAATGTTCGTTTGCTCTGGAATCATTCTTATTACAAAAAAAAAAAAAAAAAAAACGTTTTCTGTTAAATTACTTGCTCTCGAATCATTCTTACTAAAAAGTTCGTTTTCTGTTAAATCGTTTGCTGTCAAATCGTTATTAAAAGTTAAAGTAGAAAAATGACTCAAATTTTTTCACTTTAAATAAAACGAAATATATAAAAATAAAACGAAAATATATAAAAATCGTCGCAGGGACAGGAATGGGGAAATTTCCGACAAACAAATGTCGCCTCATAATGTGATTCAGTGTACCTCGGACGCGCGTTTTGTTCGAGGCTACAAAGTAGATCTGGTTGTCTTTACTTGTAGAATTATGACTTTTTTTTTTTCATGTTGGCATCGTTAATTTTTATTTTTTTTTTTGACGAATTAATTCGAAATTTAATAACGTGAAAATGAAAGTTGTTTGTTCTTTTAACTACATTTTCGACATCTCCATAACGCATAAGAATTATATAAAAAAAAAAAATTTTTTTTTTTCGAAAGAATGCTTATGGTCAACAAGCGGAAGAAATTCAATTTTTGTCGTGAAGAAAATTCTAATTATAAAAAAATAATAAAAATCGTTTTCTCTCTAATATTTTTATTAAAAAGTCCGTTTGTTGTCTGTCTTTGTTATCTAAAAGTTCATTTTCTGTTAAATCGTTTGTTTTCGAATCATTCTTATTAAAAAGTTCGTTTGCTGTTGAATCTGTTGTCGTGTCTGCTTAAATTAGCTGTCGTGTCTTAGTTACTTAAAAGTTCGTTTTCTATTACATCGCTTGCTCTCGAAACATTCTTATTACAGAAATCGTTTGCTTTCGTTTTCTGTTAAATCGTTTGCTCTCGAATTATTCTTATTGCAAAGTTCGTTTGTTGATGAATCTGCTGTCGTGTTAGCGATTTGTTCTCTTTCCTTGTTTTTTTTTCTTTACAAATTAATTCGAAATTTAATAACGGCAATACTGTTGAAAGTTGTTTTTCTTATAACTAAATTCTCGACATCTCCATTTAATTTAACGCACAAGAATTATTTAAAAAAGAATACAGTCAACAAGCAAAATATTAACAACAAAAATATTTACAGTCAACAAACAAAATATTAACAACAAAAATATTTACAGTCAACAAGCAAAATATTTAACTCTCGTGAAAAAATTTACATAAAAAAAGCAAAATCGTTTACTTGAATCAACAATTCAAAAATTTTTGCTAAATCGTTTGTTCAATAAGCTTAAAAATTCGTTTGCTGTCGAATCATTCTTATTAAAAATTTCGTTTTCTGCTAAATTGTTTGCTCTCGAAGAATTAAAATTCGTTTGCTGTCGAATCATTCTTATTAAAAATTTCGTTTTCTGCTAAATCGTTTGTTCTCGAATAATTCTTATTAAAATTCGTTTGCTGTCGAATCATTCTTATTAAAAATTTCGTTTTCTGCTAAATTGTTTGCTCTCGAATAATTCTTATTAAAATTCGTTTGCTGTCGAATCATTCTTATTAAAAATTTCGTTTTCTGCTAAATCGTTTGTTCTCGAATAATTCTTATTAAAATTCGTTTGCTGTCGAATCATTCTTATTAAAAATTTCGTTTTCTGCTAAATTGTTTGCTCTCGAATAATTCTTATTAAAAAAAATTCGTTTGCTGTCGAATCATTCTTATTAAAAAGTTCTTTTGCAGTTAAATCGTTATTAAAAGTTAAAATAGTAAAATGACTCAAATTTTTGCCACTTTAAAATGCGTTGCCTGAAAATAAAACGAAAATATAATCATGCATTGCATATATTTTCCGATTTCTAGCTAATTTAAATTAAATAAGAAATGTAACTATTTTAGAAGAAAAGCAAACGCTATTTGAACACATATAGAATGAATTATCATGAAATTGTTAATTCCAATTTTTTATAGCGATATAACTAAAATGTTGGCGAAATTAAAATTGATCAGGTTTTTAATAAATTTGTAAACATATTATTCTTTAGAAACATTTTTAGTTTCAATAAACTTTTAAAATTACAATCGTTTTAAGTAAATCATTTTAAAAAAAAATGTTAACTTATACGAAATAGCTGAAAGTTAATGAATATTTAACAGCATTCTACTTATTATATTAATATTAAATCATTAATGCCTAAAGGGTTATTTTGAATATATTAATTTTTGCATTTTTTACGAACGCTATAATACACAGTATAAAATATATTAAATGAATCATTTTGATTTACATATTTTATAATAAATTTGTAACAAATATTTGTAATAAATCCCTTATTTGATTAAATCCCTGCATTTTGATAATTCTCTCATTTTTTATTCACTTATTTAAAATAGTCTCAAAATTCTGGTTAAGTTTAAATGCGGATTCTAATTATTAAAAAAAAGCTATCATTACTATTTTAATTATTAGACAATTTTAAATTTTTACGTACAGCAGTTATTGACTAAAAGAATATTCTAAAAATCATAAAAACTAAGTAAGTTTAAAGTTTATGATACTGAATCTGAACCCGAGTATGACTCGTATCTCATATTTGTATCTTTTTGGAATACCACGAGTTAACTCGAGCGAAAGTTAATTTTTAATTCTGAACAAAAAACGAATATTTTGGGCTACTTTATTTTATTCTGAAGCAAATATGAATTCGTTCAAACAGTAATTCTATCAGAATACTTATTATCCGAATAAGATTAGTTTATTTTTTTATCATTTTACTTCAGAATATTTATTATCGGAATAATATTAATTTGTTTACTATTTTACTTCAGAATATATATTATCGGAATAATATTAGTTTGCTTATTAATTTACTTCAAAACATTTATTATCGGAATAATATTAGTTTGTTTACTATTTTACTTCAGGATATGTATTATCGGAATAATATTAGTTTGTTTGTTTATTATTTTACTTCCAAATATTTATTATCGAAATAATATTAGTTTGTGTTTCAAAATAAATTAAAGCGAAGATATGACGCAAACATAATTACAGTGATATATCATATGACGATTTCGAAAGCTCTGTAGATGAATAAAAAGAATTATATTGCCGTTCGAATTATAATGTTCAATATTCGAATTTCTTTAATAAAGAAATTAATTAATTAGGATAAAAATTATGAATCATAATTCTAACAACACATATCTTCGCTTTTACTAAAACAAATATTATTCTGAAAGCATAACTGTACTTGATGAATTAGATTCAGGCGTTAATCCACTACACATAGTGTTAATCTAATACCGTATCAGTTCCCATTATGACTATATTACAGCACCAGCATACCACAGTGAAACCGTCCGTGCTTGAAGCATTGCAAATTGCCCCCCGACTATCAGATGCCATTTTTACAAGAAGAAACAAACACTTACAGCTACGCCCGTGGGGTATCTGTTTCCTGCGGTGAATCGTGCACCCCCTTTCTGCTGGAATTATCGCTCAAATCAAGATGATCTCTTTAAGAAGCGGTGTGTGACTCCATATCACGGTGGGCGATCTTTGTGGGCGAGTTTATTGTCTTTGTGGTGAACCCGAGTAACCTCTTCACGGGTGCAGGGGAGACACTTAGCGTTTGACCATGAGATGCATTGTTTTCATCGCCGCTGCTGTTGGGTTCTTCTGGAGATTCTGAAACAAATAAAAAGATGCATCAGTTGTTGCAATAAGATGGATGGGACGCTAAGCGGATGTCCCCACTTTGACAGTTAGAGTTTGATTTATGTGTTGGGTGTTGAGATGGATTGGAGTAAGATTTCGAAGGAGGTTGGTTATGTTGGAATAGTATATAGTTGAAACAATGTTTATAACCACTCCGTTATTTGTATTTGGAATTTTTTTAATCATGTATTCCCACATTAGTCGAATTTCTACGGTTGTTTACAGAAAAGTTCATTTTCTGTTAAATCGTTTGCTGTCGAATCATTCTTATTAAAAAGTTCGTTTGCTGTCGAATCATTCCTATTAAAAAGTTCGTTTGTTTTCTGTTAATTCGTTTGCTCTCGAATCATTCTTATTAAAAAGTTCTTTTGCTGTTACATCGTTTGCTCTCGAACCATTCTTATTAAAAAGTTCTTTTGCTGTCAAATTATTCTTATTAAAACATTTGTCTTTGTTACTGAAAAGTTCATTTTCTGTTAAATCGTCGAATCATTCTTATTAAAAAGTCCTTTTGCTGTTAAATCGTTTGCACTCGAATCATTGTTATTAAAAAGTCGGTTTACAGTAAAATCGTTTGAAACAAATAAAAAGATGCGTCAGTTGTGGTTGCAGTAAGATGGATGGGACGCTAAGCGGATGTCCCCACTTTGACAGTTAAAATTTGATTTATGTGTTGGGTGATGAGATGGATTGGTGTAAATTTTAGAAGGAGGTTAGTTTGTTGGAATAGTATATAATGTTTATAATCACCCCGTTATTTGTATTTAGTGTTTTTAATCATGTATTCACATTTTAGTCGAATTTCTAGGGTTGTTTAGCGTTATACAGGTAATTTTGATTTAGACAGTACAGTTAACGAACTACTTTTCAATGCAAGGAATATTTTATACTCAGTTATTTTATGTTGCAATGTCATGATTGATAAAATGAGGATTGGCAGATAATATGTAGTAAGGTGGTCGATAAAATAATAAAGCCGTAAAGTATTACCTATCAATATTAACAAATAAAATAATTCCAAGGGTTGTTTAGAGTTATAGAGGTAAATTTGACTAAAACATAACAATTAACGAATTACTTTTCAATGCAATGAATATTTTATGCTCAAATATTTTATATAGAAACGTAGTTGGTTAGTAATGTCGTGGTTGATAAAATAATAGAAAAGCCATAAATTATTACATACGAGTACATAATATTAAAACATAGTATACTTCCAAGGGAAAAGTTCTCAAAGAGATCGAGAGCTGTTCTCCCTCAGGAATTTGACGACGGAGAGCTGATAATGAATAGCCGTTGTGAATCTGGGCTACTATTCGAAATTCTTTTGTCCCCACCCCAGTTATGATGAGCAGAAAATGTAGGAAGAAGAACTAAAAATAGAATGTTATGTCACTCGATCATCAGGTCCCCGGCCAAAATATCTACCATCCGAAAATAACATTTCTGATACAGCAGAATAATGAATTGTTAGAATATTTGATAAATACTTATAATGTAGTATAAATAGAATTAACTAATTAATAGTAAATATACTAAGAATAACAAACTGCCCTTATTTACTAAAATAAAAATAAAAACCAAAGAAAAGAAAAATCGATAATTGCAATTCGAATTTATTCAGTACGAATCTCGAAATCATTTTTTTATTAATATTCTTAGAATAATTAATATTTTTTATTAAAAAGAATCGATAGCTGCAATTCGAATTTATGCAGTACAAATTTCGAAATCATTCTTTTTATTAATATTCTTAAATCTTAAAAAGAATCTCTAACTGCAATTCTAATTTATTCAGTACAATTTTTTTTTTTTTTTTTTATTAATATTTTTAAATCTCTTATCGGTCCATTAAGTTCAACAAGTAATTGAAACCGATTTTCAAGATCCTGGGAATCTGGCAACGACCTTGACTTCGGCTCCAAGACTGCGTGAAAAATGGTCGCTCATCGTGACAAGTGATTAATTTTCAATTTGTATTCATGTTCAGATGGACGCGATAATCGCTTCAAAACTGTAAAAACTGAAAAAGAAAAATACAAGCCGCGATAATACAAAAAAGACAAATGAAAAGTTTTAAAAGCAGCCATTGTCTAATTAACTATTCATGCGTCGTAATTCATTTCCGGTTTAAACTCATTTAAGACAAATCTTTTCGCTATAATTTAATAAGAGAGATAATTTATAACTGATGTCATATTTGCTGCAAACTGAAATTTTTATCAATTAACCTCTGAAAAAAAAAAAAAACTGTGAAAAATTATTCTTTTCAAGTGTCAAATTCATTTTTTAAAAATCTTTCTAAGTTAAAAATGATCGCTTAGCTTTATATTATTGGGTAAGACTATTTGTTAACGTAATTAAATTAGTCAAATGTCATATTTGTTGCAAATTGAAATTGTTATCAGTTAACCTCTGAAGAGGAAAAAAAAACGGTGAAAAATTAATTAAATTATTAATTGAATTTCACTGAGATGTGAAATGATTATGTCAATTAATCAAAATTTTACTGAGGAATATTATCTTAAAAAAATAATTATTTCACAACTGCAGAATACATTTTAGTAATTTATAATAATCTTTCATGTGACAGTTTAAAGATACACTGCACAATAAAAAAGGAATTTTTTTACCAATGGGTGGCAAAAAATGATAAAACATTTTATAACAACATTTTGATTTAACATTTAACATTTTATAATAATATTTTGATTTCACATTTTAATTTTAAAATTTGATAATAACATTTTAATTTTAACGATTGATAATAATATTTTGATTTAACATTTTAATTTTAAAATTTGATAATAACATTTTAATTTTAACGATTGATAATAATATTTTGATTTAACATTTTGTAACAACATTTCAAATTAACATTTAACATTTTGTAACAACATTTCAAATTAACATTTAACATTTTGATTTTAAAAGTTCATAATAGCGTTTTGGTTTTAACAGTTGATAACAGCATTTTGTTTTTAACTGTTTATAATAATGTTATGATTTAGAATTTAACATTTCGATTTTAACAGAGGAAAATAACATTTCTATTTAGTATTTAACATTTGATTTTAAAAGATGAAAATAAAATTTTTATTTAGTATTTAACATTCTGATTTTAGCAGTTGATAATAACATTTTGATTTTAACAGTGAATAATAACATTTTAATCTAACATTTAATAGTTTGATTTTAACAGTTGATAATGACATTTGGCATAACATTGTTAAGGGGTTGATTTTGAATAAAGGGTCGATTGGATATAAAAGGTCGACTGGGAGGCAGGAAGGATTTATCAAGGGTTGATTTTGAATAAAGGGTCGATTGGATATAAAGGGTCGACTGGGAGGCAGGAAGGATCTCACTAGGGGTTAGTTAGGAGATGTTAGTTAGGCGGGGTTAGGAGGGGTTAGTTAGTTAGGCTATGGGAGATAAAGGGAAGACTGGGTAGGGGGTTGATTGGGTATAAATGGTTCATTAGGGGTTGATTGGATAATGAAGGATCAATTAGGAGTCGACAGAAATAAAGGCATCATTTTAAAGATAACATTTAATTTAATTAATTTGGATTACTTCTATTTTGAAAGACTATTTTATAAGATGGAGTGCAAGACCTGTAGCCAGATACTGCAGACAATTTTGCCAATAATAAATACAACACCAAGTAGCGGTATCTCGAGAGTTTACAAGGCATATATCTTGAAATATCTATAGATATCTTGAGAGCTTATCCATAGACACGCGAGCTTTCGATTTGGCTTCGATTGCCGATTCATTTATTTCGAATCAAATTTTTTCGAATTTTTAAACCTTAAATGTTATCCACTAGGTGCATATTTAAGGTTAATCACCCTACAACGATCTTCGACTATCCTGAATTAACCCTTTATGAAACGAAACAATGGCTTTTAACGGTGACCCTAATTAAAAAAGTCACCATTATCATCATTATGAACCTTCCCATTCAGAGAGTCTCCCATGCGATTCCCAATTAAGCGAAATAATAATAACAACAAGATTCATCTTTGGGACAATCGCTCTAGATCTTGAGCACCGGAAAAAAAGAAAAAGCTGGGCTCACCTACGCTTTTTTTGGCTGGACCCAATAAAGGCGAAGGCGGCCCAGCTCCCATGGTGACCCCCGGCCTTAATTTGGACCTTCCACAAGACCATCATATAAATAAATTGCGAGGAATCCCATTCATCGAGGAAAAAAGAAGGTCACGAACAGGCAAGACTTATTACGGACAATTTAATTCATAAAAGGACCAGAAAAAGGTGCCTTTTCGATGTGCGGAGGTGAAGTTCGGATAGATTGCGGGAAGAAAAAAAGTGGGCTACGGTATCAGGAATTTTAATTGGGCACTTGTTTATGGAAATATACATTGTTTAAATGTGCTCTCATAAGAACAATTTTCCGAGTTTATTTTGAGTACTTGAAGGATTGTTTGGTAGTGTCTTGGGATAACCAGTAAGCTACCATATATGATTTGTGTATGTTTATATATATATATAGATATATAACTTTTTTTTGTGGTTTTCTTCTTCGCTTTCGAAACTATGCGCTATTTATTGAGTTTTAAGAGCAATTTATGCTACCAAACATGTAATACTGTTGGTGGTCGCCATTTTGAGCATTTATTGCAAACATTGAACATATTACCACTCAAATCCGACTCGCGGCAACGGGCAACGCTGGTGAGCCTTGCAGCTGAGGTTCAATCCGCTGGCTGCTTTGTTGTAGCCACTGTTCCAAAAAACGAGGAAATTCAATGGCGTTTTTGATGTTCAGTATTTTGCCTCGTTAATAGACTACCTAATCAGACTACTTATTTTTCCGAGTTTTTCTCTCATACGTTTAAGTAAATACAGGGTAGTTCTCCCTAAAAGTCCTCCCGGAAGGCAATGCCATTCTTTTTCAGCGACATGGAGCCAAGTCAGATTACTTATCTCTAGGTACAGCATCGCAAACAGTACCTACAGTAACAGTACCGACAAGTCATGCCCCCTTTCCTTCCATTTATGAGTAGATTATTCATGGAATGTCTATGACGCACTGCAGGAAACTGAGGATTAGACACAACAACATTGAATAAAAGATTTCGGTTGGTTTGTCGCTCTACGGTCATTTTTGCACATTTTGGGCTAATTGGGGACCGCATTTTAATGTGAATGCCGAACCACCAACAAACGTCCATGCCATCCAACCTGAAGCCTGTGGTACCAAAGGCCAAAGCGCCAGACAATTGGACATCAGGCCGCTTTGAATCAAAGATGCACTTTGCAATGATGGTGTAAATAAACGTTTTCTTTTTATGTCACATTTTTTTATGCTCATGCGTCAAAGCGGCACTTCCGACCTTACATTCTTATACAGAAAAAAAAAAGTGTATACTTTAGTAAACTGTACCACCTCTAAAAGTTTTTCCCATAACCGTTAAATCACCCTCATACTTTAAAAACACGTTTATTTATATGTTGAGATTTTCATATTTTCAGATAAATAACAAAAATATCTTAATCACAGTCTTCATATCAGATTAAACTATCACAATATCATTCTGCTAGATTTACACCACTTCATTTATTGTACAATTAAGGCAAACCACAGCATAATCTTTTCTCAACTAAATCTTTTTGATGAAATAGCAATTGTGCGTCAACTTAAACCTCTAGTTTACAAGCTATTCAAAGCAGGGATGAATGCAAGAATTAAAACCAGTTACTGAGCTATTTTACGACCTGTGCCTTCTGTGATCCTTTTACAAATGAAAAACTTTATCTTGGGAAAGAGAAGAGTTGCTACCGAGAATGCTTTATGTGATCCCGAGAATTTTGTTGACAGATAAAGTAGACTTAATTTTTCTACTTTCTTTTACACTGTGTTCGAAATTGCTATGTTCGCAGAAAGAAGTTGTGAAATGATTCACACTGAGATTACAGATTAAATAAAAAAAAGACGAAAAATATATATATATAAAAAAAAAAAAATTGATATCATTATTTGAGTAAAAAAAATGTAATTGCCTAATATAGAAGCTTTTCTAAACAAACGACCATAAATTTAATCTGTGGTATTTTTTTTTTTTTTTTTTCACTGACTGGAAGTAAAGTTCCATGATCTTTGGTTTTAGCTTTTTCTTTTAATTTATTCTTTACCCTTAAAATATATGGGTATTATTTTGGGGAGTGGTCATGTCCTTGACCACATTCAATTTTAGATATCTTCTCTGAAATAATAATAATAATTTCCCTGAAATAATTTAAAAAAATTTCTTTCATGAGGTTTTTTTTTATTTATTTATTTATTTCACGAGCTTTTTTATACATTATATTTATTTATGGGGCCTGATGCCCGAGTGGCTAGCGCTCTGGCGCTCGGTACCACATGTATCGGGTTCGAATCCCGGCGGTGCCATGGGTCTTTGTAGTGGTTCGGAATCCACTTTAAACTGCAAGTCTCGGTCCTAATAGGATCGTAGAGCGTTGCAGGGGCATTGTTACTCTGCGTCCGTGGCTTATCTTCAAGTTACATGCGGCCCCAGGGTAGTGCAAAGTGAGTAAAGTGAATGCAAATATAATTACTGTTAGGCGCAAAAAGAGAAAACGGTCCTACAACAATTTTTAAAAGAAATGTTTAATTTTTTTTAGATATAAACAAATGTAAATTTAATTTTCTAAATATTTAGTATTTATGTTCTATTTTGTGATGCTGTGATGTAAAATATGATGCGAGCTTGGTGAGTTTTGGCAACATTCTTTACTGTTGGCGCAAAAGGAGAAAATGGTCATGCAATAATTTTCGAAAGAAATGGTTTATTTTTTTTTAGCTGTAAATAAATGTAAATTTAATTTTTCTAAATATTTAGCATTCATATTCTATTAATAAATTTTCTTCTGTAATATCTTCCCTCCAAGATGATTGGATAAAATATTCATTTATCTGAACATTTTTTTATGTTTTATTATATTGATGATCAGAATTAAATGTATGATTCAAAAAGAAGAATTTAAAGTATTTTCAGAATCGCTTCATAACATGTTTACGTTTTCTACAAATAATGCGCTCATTAAAAAGAAGCCAAGGGCAGATACAGTGCCAAATCTAATACGAAAAGGACGGGAGAAGTTTGTCCCAACTTTCTGTTCCTTTAGAATTGGAGAACGCTCTCTATTTTATTATTACTCTATGAAAATAATAGGTACGTACGTATTAACGGTACCTTGGCGACAGATTTGGCGGTTTTTAAGTGTCGCCAATCTAACAGCTACTAAGGTTACCAAACAAATAGAATAGATTGTTGCCACTTAAAAACTGCCAAATCTGTAGCTACGGTTGGCGCGTGTGCTCTTTATTGGCGCAACTGTCGCCAAGGTACCGTTAATACTCAAGTACCAAATAATACCCCATTAATTCAAATTCTAAGATAAAAAAAACATAACAAATTTTTTTAATCGAAGTAAGAACAAGTAATATAAAAAAAAATTTTTTTGAAGTCAATTCCTACTTTTTTTTCCCACAATATTGCAGAAAAGTCCTTTACAAATAAAGTTGAAATTTTCCTCTTAAATCTGGCGCCCTCTATTATTAGATACATGCAACTTAAATCTAAAAAAACATTAAATTAATTAATTAAATTTAATTACTGAATTAATATTTGAAAAAACTGTATTAACACCAAGTGTCATCAACTATGAAATGTCTAAAAAAATGTATTTGAACTTGAGTGGATGAATAAAAAGTATTTTATTAACGATTGAAAATTTGAACATGATATATATAGGGAGAGGCAGAACTAATAGAAGGAATTGAAAAAAAAGAAGGGGAAAGAAGCCAAGGGGAGATGCAGCGCCAAATCTAGTAGGAAAAGGACAGGAGAGTTTGCCCTGGACAGCACTCTATTTTATTCCAACTGAATGGGTATCCCAAAACATTTGGGCATAATACAATGTTTATAAATTCAGATTCACAGCGTAAAATAAAAGGGAAAACAGTGATCGTTTATCACCATTAGCATGCAGACCAGGAGTCAATTACCACAGTGCAAGATTGATTGTCGAATCGAAAACCGCATCATTAGGGTTAACAAGCAAACACTTCAAGATCAAAGCTCTTTCTGGATTTCTCCGGATGACATCATGTACCATCAAAAAAAGAAAATATTTCAAACTTCAAATGAACAATGGAACAACAGTAAACACGCCATGGATCTGTTGCATCTAAATAGCATCAAATCAATTCATCGCCTTTTACCTATCCACAGAAAAGAAGAAGTACTAATTTCCAGATTTCGCACCAAAACATATCCTTCTACAGCCAGACTCCATAGATTTGGATTAACGTCTTCTCCAATGTGCTCACAATGCAAAAAAACCAGAAACCGAAGAACACATTCTGTTCCAATGTACTAAATATGATGTACAAAGAGAAAAACTTAAACAAGCTTTTGGATTTAAAGTACTCTCCTATTCTTAGTTATTTGATATGAGCGATGAACCGTATCACAAAACAGTTACACTAATTAATTTTCTACGAAAAATTGCGTAGTTGTTAGGTTTATTTTTTCATTGCGATTTTCCGAGTTTATTAACATTACAATATTATTTCGTGACAGAAGTACTGCACGACACCTCATTTCGGACCCTTCCATTTCATAATTTTAGAATCAGTTGAAGTTCACTGATTATTTGAAAATCTGTTTTCATTTGTATTTTTTCTTTTCCATTTATTAATTCTTTTCCACTGATTTCTTCTCGAGAGTAATTGGATAAATTGAGATAAAGCAGCTAACGCGAGCATAAATCTCAAAATCACGTCAAGTCAAGTCAAGTCAAAGCTCTTTCGAGATGACCTGCAAAAGCGATTCCAAAATGATACACAAACGAGAAGTATTCGTTAAGAAAATTTAATTTTTCTAAATATTTGCCATTTATGTTCCATTCATAAATTTTTGATCATGTAGTATGGCGATTTTTGGCAGCACTCTTTACTGTTGGCTATTACTATTCTATGCTGTTGGCGCAAAAAGAGAAAAATGTCCTACAACAATTTTCCAAAATAAATGGTTCATTTTTTTTTAGCTGTAAATAAATATAAATTAAAATTTTCTAAACATTTGCTATTTATATTCTATTCATAAATTTTTGATGATGTAGTTCGGCGATTTTTGGCAGCTCTCTTTACTGTTGGCTATTACTATTCTATGCTGTTGGCGCAAAAAGAGAAAAATGTCCTACAACAATTTTCCAAAATAAATGGTTCATTTTTTTTAGCTGTAAATAAATATAAATTGAAATTTTCTAAACATTTGCTATTTATATTCTATTCATAAATTTTTGATGATGTAGTTCGGCGATTTTTGGCAGCACTCTTTACTGTTGGCTATTACTATTCTATGCTGTTGGCGCAAAAAGAGAAAAATGTCCTACAACAATTTTCCAAAATAAATGGTTCATTTTTTTTTAGCTGTAAATAAATATAAATTAAAATTTTCCAAACATTTGCTATTTATATTCTATTCATAAATTTTTGATCATGTAGTATGGCGATTTTTGGCAGCACTCTTTACTGTTGGCTATTACTATTCTATGCTGTTGGCGCAAAAGAGAAAAATGTCCTACAACAATTTTCCAAAATAAATGGTTCATTTTTTTTTTTAGCTGTAAATAAATATAAATTAAAATTTTCCAAACATTTGCTATTTATATTCTATTCATAAATTTTTGATGATGTAGTTCGGCGATTTTTGGCAGCACTCTTTACTGTTGGCTATTACTATTCTATGCTGTTGGCGCAAAAAGAGAAAAAATGTCCTACAACAATTTTCCAAAATAAATGGTTCATTTTTTTTTAGCTGTAAATAAATATAAATTAAAATTTTCTAAACATTTGCTATTTATATTCTATTCATAAATTTTTGATGATGTAGTTCGGCGATTTTTGGCAGCACTCTTTACTGTTGGCTATTACTATTCTATGCTGTTGGCGCAAAAGAGAAAAATGTCCTACAACAATTTTCCAAAATAAATGGTTCATTTTTTTTTAGCTGTAAATAAATATAAATTAAAATTTTCTAAACATTTGCTATTTATATTCTATTCATAAATTTTTGATGATGTAGTTCGGCGATTTTTGGCAGCACTCTTTACTGTTGGCTATTACTATTCTATGCTGTTGGCGCAAAAAGAGAAAAATGTCCTACAACAATTTTCCAAAATAAATGGTTCATTTTTTTTTTTAGCTGTAAATAAATATAAATTAAAATTTTCTAAACATTTGCTATTTATATTCTATTCATAAATTTTTGATGATGTAGTTTGGCGATTTTTGGCAGCACTCTTTACTGTTGGCTATTACTATTCTATGCTGTTGGCACAAAAAGAGAAAAATGTCCTACAACAATTTTCCAAAATAAATGGTTCATTTTTTTTAGCTGTAAATAAATATAAATTAAAATTTTCTAAATATTTGGACATTTATATTCTATTGATAATTTTTGTTGTATGATATTTTCCCCCAAAAAATGATTAAAGAATAAAATATTCAGTTCTTTGAGCACTTTGTAATATTTTATTATATTTCATACAAAATAATCAGAATTATAAACAAAATAATTGTTCTTGTATCCATTTAACGTTAGTAAGTACTTTGTTAAATAAATGTATGATTTGAGAAGAAGAATTACAGGCATTTTCAGAATTGCTTCGTAACATGTTTACATTTTCTACATAAATGCACTCACAGAAAAGCAGCCAAGGGGCGATACACTGCCAAATCTAGTACGAAGATGACTTGAGATGTTTACCCAATGATTGTAGTTTATTTTAGTAACAGGTGATCTGAAATGTTCATAGGCTGACACATAGATGGGGCTACTAGTATTAAATTCATTTGATTTTTAGTTAGCCCTAACCTTCAAAAGACACGTGTATAAATTTGACAGCTGTTGCACTATTAATATGTGAGTTATAGCATTTTTAGTGTTCATCACGTGCAATCCACTCGGCTGACTGACGATTGGACTCCGGTGTGAAATGATAGAGCCATGTTTCATTCATTGTCACATATCGACGCAAAAAATTCGGGTTTATTACGATTGAACAGTTCCAAACACTGCTTAAAATCATCAATTCGTTGTTGTTTTGGGTCGATTGTGAGCTCGCGCGGCACCCACTTTGAACAGAGCTTTCACATATCCAAATATTCATTCACGATATGTCCAACACGCTCCTTTGATATCTTTAGGGTCTCAGATATCTTAATCAACTTCACTTTACGGTTATCGGAAATTATTGTGTAGACTTTTTTGATGTTTTCGTCGGTAACAGTCTCTTTGGGGCGTCCACTGCGTTCATCGTCCTCGGTGCTCATTTCGCCTCGTTTAAATTTAGCAAGCCACTTCTCTACGGTTGATTTTTCTGGTGCAAAGTCCGAATAATGTTTATCAAGCCAAGCCTTGGCTTCAATGGTATTTTTTTTTTTTTTTTTTTTTTGCCAAAAAGCAATGCTTTATTAACACACGAAATTCCTTTTTATCCAATTTTTTCAAACTAACAAAGGATGCTTCACTAAAAATGCTATAAATCACAACTTTTCAGCCCACCTGTTACACTTCATGGGTATCCCAAAACATTTGGGCATATTACAATGTTTATAAATTCAGATTCCCAGTGTGAAATTAAAGGGAAAACAGTGATCGTTTATCACCATTAGCATGCAGATCAGGAGTCAATTACCACAGTCCAAGATTGATTGTCGAATCGAAAACCGCATCATTAAGGGTTAACAAGCAAACACTGTAAGATCAAAGCTCTCTCTCTCTCGAGATAGAACCCGCGAGGTGTATTCCAAAAACGATACACAAACGAGAAGTATTCGTTAAGTGAAAAGAAACAAACTAACTGCGACCGAGTCCAAAAAAAAAAAAAAAAAAAAAGATGTGGAGTTCGACGCACGGGAAAATGTGCTTCATCAATTTAGAAAGAAAAAAAAATTAATCTTAAAGAAAAAAAAAATAAATTGGGCAAAAGTTAGAAATGACGCAGACGCTAATGAATGTCTAATTCCCAATAAATTAATTATGTACAAGCTATGAGGTAGCTTGTACAAGGAACTCGCCCGTTTTGGTGATTTGTCAGTTTTTTTTTTCTTATTATTCTCATGGTTAAGAAAAAAAGGTCAGGACTTCAATTTTGCTCGTCATTAATCTATTCATAACACATTAACTTCGTTTAAATATTTCGAATGATTTTCTGCTCTGTTTATAGATTTAAAAAAAGGGAACCTGATGGCCGAGTGGCTAGCGCTCAGGCGCTCGGTACCGGCGGTGTCATGAATATTTGTAGCGGTTCGGATTCCACTTTAAACACCATAGGTCCCGGTTTAATAGGATCATAGAGCATTCATTTTTTTCATTTTTTTGTGGGTGTAGTGTTACTCGCGTCCGTAGCCTATCTTCAAGCTACGCGTGCCCCCTGGGTGGTGCTAAATGATTAACAGCGGTGCAGGCCTTGTTTGTAGCATAAGGATTAATTGTCTCTGTATTGCCAACTGCATTAGAAAAAAAAACCATTTCTCGTGCCTATTTAACTTTAGTAAGCACCTTGTTGCACCAAGTTGCCAAGAGCCGACTAATTCCTCATAACTTTAAGAAGCCACTCATCACGGACTTCAACTGCCCTAGGAAGCTGACATCAGTTATTTAAAGATATAAAAATATGACACAGACTCAGAACTAATCATTACAGAGGTATGAAGATTCTCACAGACAAGACCAGGGAATGCATCCCCTGCAGAAATTGCCGCAACGCTTTCCTAACAACTAAGCACATTCTGGAGTACCCAGCACTCACTCCCCACGTTTTGCAATTGGGTATGGTGCCAAACGAGGCCAACTTAAGAGAAGTCATGTATAGTGAAGCGGCGCCATTGCTAGTGGCCGCTATCGAGAAGACTTTTGACTTGATCTAAAATTGATAATTATATTTTAAATCCATGAACACGATAACAACAACAACAACAAGCACCTTGTTAAATAAATGTATGACTGAGATGAAGGTTAAAGGTTTGGTTTGTCGCTCTATGGTCATATCGTGCACACAGGGCTAAACAGACTGGGACCTACAGTTTAAAGTGGATTCCGAACCACTAATAAACATCCATAGTACCCCCGGGACTCGAATCTGAAACCTGCGGCATCCCGAGCCAGAGCGCTAGCACTCGACCATCAGGCCCAATTTAAGAAATTTTACACATTACAGTTAATAAGTGGAAATAATTTCCTAAAAATAATTACAAAAACAATATAACAATTATTAATGCATACAAATTGTTTTTGTAATTTTTTTTTTGATGATTGATATAAGACGTATAAAATAAAATCGAGCTAACTATTTTCCTCAACTGAAGACCTTTTTTTTTTATTTATAAATAGATTAAAAATTAATAAAAAGTCCCACATTTTAAATATGGATAGCAGCAAAATTTATAGTTCAGATTTAGAAAATAACAATAACTAAAAAAATATAATTAAAAATAAAATAAAATTATTTTAAAAAATGAAAACAAAAATCCCAGCAAAAATTTATTGCCTGCATTATCTTTAATAGAAAGAACAATCCCCAAACCATCTACTTCCTAATGATTTTTTGAAAATAATAATAAAAGTGTAGTAAAATTTAAAATTCAGATTTTTAAAAAGCAAAATTAAGAAAAGCTAAATTAAGTAAGCAAAAATTACAATTAAAAATAAAATAAAATTATTTAAAAATGAAAATAAAAATCCCAGCAAAAATTATTGCGTGCATTATCTTTTAATAGGAAAAACAATCCAACAAAACCATCTACTTCCTACTGCTTTTTGAAAATAACAAAAAAGTGTAAATACATATTTATTCTCAATAGGGTTATTTTTCCTGGTGTTGTTGCTAATAGGATGTTTAATATTCATTTTGTTCCGGTATTAAAATAAGATAAATATTTATACATCTTTTTTTGAGTGTTTGCAGTGCCATTTATAGTAAGATTACACGCACTAAATCGTATCTTGAATGCTCGATGTACCCAATCTTTTGGATATTTACCGATTCCGATTCCAGTCCATTGGAGAAGATATCCAACCGATCACTCACAAAGAACAAACACAGACCCAAAAGCAGCTGGAATCGGAAATTTGTTTTTAACTTTTGGTGTGTTTATGCAAGCTGGATTTAAGTTTCTTAGTAATTTAATCGGGTTTCGTAATTTAAAATGTAGATCAGTGGTCGCCAATGAGATTGACATAACATTGTTAGAAGTTGATTTAGCGTTTAGGGGTCGCTATAATAGAGAGTTTTTGCCGTTTTTTTATCGTCCGATATTTTTCTTCCTAGCGCGCATGCTCATAGGAATAGCTCAGTAGTGCAGTATTACAGATACGCATGCGCAATAGGTACAATGTTTCCTATGAGCATGCGCGCTAGGAAGAAAAAAAATATCGGACGATAAAAAAACGTTATGCAAAAACTCTCTAATATTGCTTTATTTGATTCGGAATTAGGTGTCTATGTAAAATTGATAGAGTTTGATATAACATTGTAAGAGGTTGATTTGCAATCATGAACTTATATGAAATTATTAGATGTAGATTCGAGATTAGAGGTTGATTTGCAATCATGAACTTATATGAAATTAATAGATGTCGATTCGAGATCAGAGGTCGATACAACATTGATAGAAGTTGTTCGCGATCTATACAAAAATGATAGAGGTCGATTCAAATATGACATTGCTATATTTCGTTATAATATTGCTAGAGGTTCATTCAAGATCAGGAGTTTATTAAAAATGCTAGATGTCGATCCGAGATCAGGGATCGATACAATATTGTTAGAAGCTCTTCGAGATCAGTGATGTACATGAATATGATAGAGTGTGATATAACATTTTTAGAGGTTGATTCACGATCAGGAATTTGTAGGAAATTGATAGAGATCGATTTGAGACATGACATTGCTAGATGTCGATATAATAATGTTAGAAGTTAATTTGCGATCAGGGGTCAATAAAACCTTGCTAGAAGTTTTTCACGATCAGTGGTCTCTACGAAAATAATAGAGGGTGATATAACATTGTTAGAGGTTGATTAGCGATTGGAAGTTTGTATGAAATTGATCGAGTCGATTCGAAATCAGAGGTCGAATAGAGATAATCAGGATGATGAATAACAACGTAGAATCTTCGAACGTAACATCCTCGAAAAAACGGATGATGAATAACAATGTAGAATATTATATTTTCGTAAAAAAATGGATGATGAATAACAATTTAAATATTATTGTCATCAATATTCAAAAATATTATATTTTTGGAAAAAAAAATAATGATGAATAACAATGTAGAATTTTACATTTTCGAAAAAAATAAATGATGAATTCACTCGAAATTCAATAAATTTGTGTGAATAATCAAACAATAAAAAAGCTTTTGTACAAAAAAAAAAAAAAAAAGTTTTGCTGGAAATCCACGCAAGCTAAAAACTAAATTACGCTTAATTTAGCTTACGTTAATAGACAAATATATGCATATTAAAAAGCATCAAAAATTTTATAACTCATTAATCATATTACCAAAATAATTGTTTAATCTTTTACGCAAAGTAGAGAAAAGACCTGAATTCTAATTACATTATTAATGCCACTAAGTATTTGATATATTTCACTTTCCTTACTTACAAAAAATCGATCCATCATCACAACAATTCATTGTTGATCGATAACTTTCATCGAAAATTTCCCAAGCTGAAAGATCGTGAAATCTCAGTTAATTATTTCCTTGTTACCCATGACCTTTTAATGTCCCTTATTTCCCATTACCTTATCAAAAAAAAAAATAATAAATCAATTAAATAAGGGGTTGAGCATTACATTACACTCAAAGCAAAAAAAAAAAAAAAAAAAAAAAACTGAATGTGATAATGGAAGTTAAATTCCGTTAAAAGTTTTCATCCGTATCTGTCCTATTTCTTTTTTTTTTTTTTTTACTTCCATCTTTGATGATCCGTGTAAAAAGTACAATGCCAACGGTTACAGTGAAGAAAAATAACTGAAATGGATAAAATAGCGTAATAGTGAAATGACAGTCTTTTAAAAGCGCGTGAGATAAAATTTAATACGATACGAAGAAAGGCTTAATTTTTTTAATGTCACCCCTTTCTATGATTTCGTTTATTCTGATTATGATAATGATTATTTCATAATTATTGGAGCGAATACGGTTGTTTATTTAGTGCGGATTTAAAACGGTAGCATCACAATTACTTTTGACGAGTTTTTATTGTGAATATTTCATATAAAGGATTACAGAGACATTTAAAAAATATCTCCAAGGCACCGATAATCCATTATAGGTATCCTTAATATGAAATGGATACGAAAATGGTGACAATATCTTTTATCCTACGAGATAATGAGTTACTTTGGTATTCGTTTCCATCTTTTAATGAGATGGAAAATTTAATGATGCGTTGTAACCCCAATAAAATATTAAATTTAAAACTGGATACAGGTTTTCGCGTTTCCTAAATCCGAAAATTTGACTTAAGTTACCCTAAGATGGAATCGGCAAAAATATTCATAAATTTATTTTTGGCAAAATATTTTAGGAAATAATAAAAAATCTTGAAGTGATCTATAAATAGTTCATTTGGTTTTTGAACTGAGGGGCTCTGGGGAAAACATAATTCTCACGTTATCATATTCCTCACGTTACTTTTACTTTGTAGTTTAATATTTGCGATGATAGCTTGGCGATTTTTGACGATAATATTTACTATTGGCCTTTACTACTCTATGCTGTTGGCGTGAAAAAAAGAAAAAAAGGTCTACTATCACACAACGATTTTCAAAAGAAATGGTTTATTTTTTTTTAATTGTAAATAAATGTAAATTTATTTTTATAAATATTTAGCATTTATATTCTATTCATAAAATTTGTGATGACGTGATAATAGCTTGGCGATTTTTTGACAACACTCTTTACTGTTGGCCATTACTATACATTGTTGGCGCAAAAGGAGAAAAAGGACCTACAATAATTTTCAAAAGAAATAGTTCCTTTTTTAGCTGTAAATAAATATAATTTTTTTTTTTTTTTTTTAATATATGGCATTTATATTTCATAAATTTTGTGATGATGTGATGAGAAATGTAGTGATAGCTTGGCAATTTTTGGCAACAATCTTTACTGTTGGCTATTAGTACTCTATGCTGTTGGCGCAAAAGGAGAAAACTGTCATAGTACAATTTTCAAAAGAAATGGTTCATTTCTTATTAGTTGTAATTAAATGTAAATTTCATTTTTCTAAATAATTAGAATTTATATATTTTCCCCCAAAGTGATTTAAAAATAAAATATTCTTTTATATAAAATTTTTGTAATGTTTTATTAAATTGCAAGGAAAATTATCAGAGTTATACTGAAAATAAAATTTGTTGCATCTATTTATCTTTAATAAGCATATGTAATGTAATATAAATACAAATATTAATACAAATAAATCTACTGAAATTCATCTAAATGCAAATTATCTAAACTAATATATATATATATATATATAAATATAAATTAATAAACTAATATATATATATATATATTGATTCTTTAAAAATAATATTTTATAATTTGTTTAAAAATTTGGCATAAGATATTCGTATCCCTATTAAAAGTTATCCGTACAAGTAAAACAGTTCTGTAAATAGTTCATTGCATAATTATTTACATTTCTATGTACATAAGGAAAATGAAAGGTAAATGCATAAAAAATTCAAGTATTATGGAGTATGACAATTTATTTTGTTGATTGAAAAAAAAAATAAATAAATGAAGTTCATCAATAAAATAACAACTAAGAGCTTAAATTGGTACAGAATTAAATTAAAAGAAAACTTTTATATCTCTTTTTTTCTTTTTATATTTTTTAAATAACATAATTTATTCTTTCAGATAAAAAAAAAAAAAACATCCGTAATTTAAAATAGAAATTTACTTGTAAGTAAGGTAAAAAAATTTGATTATTGAGAATAATAAATTATTTTATAAAACGATGTTATTTTTGATAAATGGCGTTATTGTTTATAAACAGGAAAATAAATAAATACTATCGAACATCAAACGATAAAAAATGTATCGAAGATCAAACGATAAAAAATATATCGAACATCAAACGATAAAAAAACATTGCGTTGTTTATAAATGCCTTTTCCGATAATCTTCTTATCTTTTGGGGTTATGGAATAATTTCACTAAATTTTCAATAAAAATAGTAGTAAAGGATTACTCTGACAGAAAAATAAACTTAAAAAAAGATCTTTATCTAGTAAATTATTCGATAAAGAAATTTATTTTCACTCATGGAACATTACAATCATTCTATTGTGTTCTGATGACCTTCATCTAAATTTGTTCTTTTAGAACATATTGATCTGTCGTATTGTCTGTTTCCTAAGTTGATAAAAATATATAAGAATTCCAGCTAATTCATTCTGGGTTAAAAGAATTCAAAAATATTCCTTTTAGAACAATTCTCCCACATTTTAGGAAAGTCAAACAGCCTTGAATAGGAACTAATTTTGGTTCAGATAGCCGCTGAGAGACATTGTGAGGCGAGATTAAATCATCTTGCTGTTTTCAATTATGGTTCTCTGCCAAAATGCCATTGTTTGTGGCAAAAGGTTGGTTTTCTATTGTCATGATGCGTCTAATGACAGAAAAACACCGAGAAATCAGATCGGAAACTGTATAAAGAAACACAGCAAATTGAATCACCATTGTCACCAGACTTTCCTACATTCTTCTATACAATATAAAATTTTAAATTACGGATCAAGGTATGTCAAATGTAGTTATAAAGGGATAGAAATTACTATTATTATCTTTAAAGTCTTTGGCGCATTTCTTATAGCGAATGTGTTAGAACTCTTTATTCTTTACGAGTTCCAAAATGCAGGATGTCATAGCAAGGACATACGTGATATACAGAACATACAGGATGTCATAACAAGGACATACAGAATATATACAGGATCTCCTAGTAAGAACATACAGTATATATATACAGAATGTCTTAGTAAGGACATGCAAGATATATACAGAATGCCCTAGTAAACACATACAGGATGTCGTGGCAATGACATACGATATACACAGGACATATAGGAAATCATAGCAAGGATATACAAGATATAGCAAAGATATGCAGGACATACAGGATGGCATAGCAATGACGTACAAGATATACAGGACATATAATAATTCATAGCAAGGACATACAAGATGTACAGGACAAAGCAAAGAATGTCATAGAAAAGACATACAGGATATACAGGAAATCATAGCAAGGACATTGGTCTCATAAGACCAATATCTCCGAAATTAATAATTCCAGAGATATTGATTATAAATAAAATGACAAAGATAAGGACAGAATAATTAGGAAATAACTAATATGAGGAAATAACTGATATTATAACATGTTGATATGATAATATGATTTATTAATAAGGAAAAAAACAGATAAGGACGTAAAATAAATTATATTTTTAAAGAATATTTCATAGTTTTCAAGTAAATATTGGAATGGAATAAAAATCCCAATTTTTATCAATGTTTCTTTCCTCTTCACTTCGGTTCACAAGAGATTATTATTATTATTATTATTTTTTTGGCAATAAAACAAAAACCAGACATCTAATGGATTATACTTTCAAACCGATAGTAATTTTTTTTTAACTGATTTAAAATCTATTTCTCTTTTTTTAAAGTGTCTCTAGAATGGAGAAACTTTAAAGATAGACTTAATTATATAGCAAGTACAATAAAAAGTAATTAAAGGATAATGTATTTATTTAAATACTGAGCTGTTTCTGAAACTTTGAAATTTAACAAAACTAGTGTATTTCACTTTTGGTTTCATTTCATTTGGAAAATATCTTTGGCCAATATTAAGACATGCCATTGATTAAGAATTTGCGAATCTTTCTTAGGAATTTTCCTTTTCTAAAATATTTTGGCAGTTACATATAAACAGATAAGAAATACTTCAATGTCTCAAACTCTTTAAAATAACCCTTTGTGTCTTTTAAATAATAAATAATTTAGTGAAATAACCATCATCTTCATCATTAGAAATGTGAGGACATAATCTCATATTAAAGATCAGATAGATTACTCATATAGATTAACCATCATCATCTTCATCATTAGAAAGTTAACTGTTTCTTGTTTATTCCATTTTTAGAATGCAAAAAATCTCTTTTCAAGATATTGGGTTGACGAGAAAGCAATTTTTGTTTTCACTATTTAAGTACATTGTAAAAACTGAACGTTCTTCCTTGCCAACCCAATGCAAGAATACAAAGAATGTCATAGCAAAAACATGCAGGATGTCATAGCAATGACGTACAAGATCTAGGACATACAGAAAGTCCTAGCAAGGACATACAATATGCACAGGACATAGCAAAGAATGCCAAAGACATACATACAGAAAGTCATAGCAAGGACATATGAGATGTACAGGACATAGCAAATAATGTCATAACAAAGACATATAGGACATGCAGTAAGTAAAAATGAAATGATGATGAAATGAAGTAAAAATCTTCTTTAAATCATCTTTATAATGATGAAGTGAAGTAAAAATCGTCATCATTAGAAAGTTAACTATTTCTTTTTTTACTGTTTCTTGTTTATAGTATTTACAGAATGCAAAAAGCACCTTTTTTTCTATATATTGGGTTGGCGAGAAAGCAATTTTTGTTTTCACCATTAAATACATGGTAAAAATAGAACATTCTTCCTTGCCAACCGCAAGAACACTTAGCAATCTTAAAAGCCAATTTTTCTTGGGCTATTCAACAAGCAAATCTACCTTTCTGGAATACATGTTTAAACAAAGTTAAATTCTAAATTGACCCATTATAAATTCCACTTGCTTATCTACCAATATTAAGGTGTAATGATATGCAGACATTGTGCTCCAGGATGGTCATAAAATTCAACACAACAGAGACCATTAAACTCCCGCCGCTTCATTGTTAGCTTAGAACAACTTCCTCCAAATTTCGAACACTTCCTCGTTTCATCCGCAGTGCTTTGTTTTCTTAAGAACATTCTGAAAGGGAATGTTAGTCCAGTTAATTTCTGGCTAATGGGATTACTATCAAGTAGCCATCGTTCGAACGTTCGAATCCACGATATTTGCATCCCCAACACAGGGTGGCCACTCATTCCTGCCACGCTTCGACGCTCAGAATTCCGTTCGACTAATGAGAGGGGTAGGCGTTCAACCGGCGACGAGTGCTCTGCAAACGATTTTAATGAAATGAGGAATTAATGCAGACGATCACGCTGGGGGTGTTCATTGCGGTTTCGGTTCAGCAAGCGGCTTCTGGAAGTTCTAGATTCAGAAAGAGTACGGTTGCAGTGGTTTTTCCTTTAACCTTAACGATACGGTCGGCGATTTGAAATTTATTGGGTAACTTTCTACAATAAAATAGGGTTTATCAAAACAAGTTGTAAATTTTCAGTGTTAGAATCTCATAACTCTTATGATTGATATGGAACAGGGGGGCCAACCCAAATGATCTTGCAGGCCACTTTGGAAATGCATCCTAACACTGTGAGCAGCATATAAAATTATATATCCCTATATTAGATTTAGACCCACTAGAGACATTTTATTGGAGTGAAAAATTGAAACATAATGAGTTAATAGAGAGTTTTTGCATACCGTACGCTAGTTACCGTAGGACGTCCGTTAGCTTTTTCTCCCTAGCGCGCATGCTCATAGGAAATTATGTTTCCTATGAGCATGCGCGCTAGGGAGAAAAAGCTAACGGACGTCCTACGGTAACTAGCGTACGGTATGCAAAAACTCTCTATTATTTTTGTGTTTACTATTATTTTTACATGTAAACATAGATAACATAATAATAATGATAATAAACTCGCATTGTAAAGAAATATATAACACTAAAAATAAAATATAAAATATTTGCAAATATAAATGATACAAAAAGAGAAATCATTAAAAAATATTTATTTTATTGAAGCGATATTTTTTTCTCCACTCATCATGAGTTCGCAGAATATAATTTGATTATTCTGTGAACTCATAGCTGTAAATTCATAAATAAAACAGGCAATATCTGTCCTATATTCACAAGAATATTATTTTAAAATCAAAGTTAATTTTTTCTCATAATTTCAACAGTTAATTTTTAAATATATGGATGCAAACATAATGCATTTTTTAATACATTGGTTTTCACTACTTTGGCCATTATAAAATAAATATATTGTGTAAAAGTGTGATAAATCTGAGGGGCCGGAAAAATATTCAAGGCGGGCCGCATGCTGACCCGCGGGTTGGCCACCCCTGATATAGAAGAAAGTATTCGAACAGATGATTATAGAAAGTAACTCGAAATAAATATCTTTTATCTAACAACATTTAATAGAAGTATACTAAAAAAAATGTATTGAAAACTCATTTCCAGCTTTTATTAATTTTACAGATGATTACATAATTACCAGTTAATCATTCGATGAAATTATCGTTAATTTTTAGATTTATTGTTCTAAAAAGTTTCTGTTTAGATAGTAGTTTCAATTTAGACTTTTTTGTAGTGACCAGACGAAGATTATTTTAAAATTGCAAAAAATATAAGAAATGTCTTGAATTTTATTGGATATTCTGTAAACTAAATGATTAAATTAAATTTAAATAATTTAAAATATTTAAGTTTATTTAAATTTTAAAGAGTAAAAATGTATTTCAAATAAATAATAATTAATTATGCCACTTAAAATTTCTAAGAAATTTCTGAAAAGACGATTATTTTATACTTTTATAAAATAACCGTCTTTTAGAAATTTTAAGTGGCATAATTAATTATTACGGTTATTTTATAAAAGTATAAAATAATCGTCTGAAGTTCTTTTTATATTAAAAATATTTAACAAAACTTTCGAAAAAATTTCTAAAAGTCGACTATTTTATGTATAAAATAATCGTCGATATAACAATATTTTATAATAAAATAACCGTCTGAAGTTCTTTTTTATAAAAAATATATTTATCGAAAGTTTTAAAAAAAATTCAAAACGACGGTTATTTTATAAATGTATAAAATAATCGTCTGAAGTTCTTTTTATAATAAATATATTTATCGAAAGTTTTTAAAAAATTCTAAAAGACGGTTATTTTATAAATGTATAAAATAATCGTCTGAAGTTCTTTTTATAATAAACATATTTATCGAAAGTTTTTAAAAAATTCTAAAAGACGGTTATTTTATAAATGTATAAAATAATCGTCTGAAGTTCTTTTTATAATAAACATATTTATCGAAAGTTTTTAAAAAATTCTAAAAGACGGTTATTTTATAAATGTATAAAATAATCGTCGATAGTTCTTTATAATAAACAATATTTTCGAAATAATAAAATAATCGTCTGAAGTTCTTTTTATAAAAAAACATATTTATCGAAAGTTTTTAAAAAATTCTAAAAGACGGTTATTTTATAAATGTATAAAATAATCGTCTGAAGTTCTTTTTATAATAAAATATTTATCGAAAGTTTCTAAAAGACGATTATTTTATAAAATAGTCGTCTGGGGTTCTTTTTATATTGAAAATATTTATCAAAAAATTTTTTAAAGAGATTTCCCAATAACAACAAATAAAAAAAGCAGCATTAAATGCTATATTAATAAAAATCCAGAAAAATTTGATAACTCTAACAATCTGAAAATGAATGATTTTGTATATATTTCGTACATTGATTATATAGTTTATTTTTAGTATTTTCAAACTTACGAAATTGGAAAGTCCTAAAGTGATTTCTATTACCTCAGATATTTTAAATGTTTTTTTCCAATAATTAAAAAAAAATAAATAAAAACCCTTGAATTCAACTTCCAAAACACTATTAAAAGTGATTTTTTTTTTTTGTCTGTGAAATGAGCTTTGGAAATAATCTCTCACTCACATACTCATTCATCCATGACAAAAACCATTTTTGTTGAATATTTTTTTTTTAATTTTTTTTCTTGAATGTAATATAATGATAGTGAATTTTGTTTTAAAATTTCTCTCTATAAATTGCTACAAAAATCGATTAATTTTTTTCGTCGAAATTTAAGTTTTTTTTTAAATTACTTTTTATATTTCATTGTTTTAAAATATAATGGATATAGAATTGACTAATTTTAAATATTTTTAAACTCCATAATAGTCTCGGAAAAGGTAAAAAAAAGAGGAAAAAATTAATGAAAATATGTATTACAAACTAAATCAAGTTTCTGAGTGATTTTTTCAATATCAATCTTTGATTGTTTGAAATAGATTAAACGGTGTACTTCGAAATGCTTTCAATGAAACATTTTTAATTAGTTTATTCTTGCGTAAAAAGTGAATAAAAAAGCTATTTTCCAAAAATTAATCATTATTTTATGATTGGGGCCTGATGGCCGAGTATCTAGCGCTTTGGAGCTCGATGCCACAGATTTCGGGTTCGAGTCACCGACGGTGCCATAGATGTTTATAGTGGTTCAGAATCCTCTTTAAACCCTAGGTCCCGGCCTAATACGACTGTAGGGCGTAGGGCTGACAACTCTACCACGTAAAAAGAAAACATTTCCTGTCCTGAAATTTGCAAGTAGGCAAAATTTGGGGCAGTACCTTAGTCCACCTTGGGCTGTTGCGCCAGTGATGATTATGATTTGATGATTAATTACATTAAATCTGTGGGTAGTATGTTTCAATTTTTTTCCAACTTTTGTTTTATTTGGAAGAAAGTGAGCTCTACTCAGATGTGATGCTTTACTCAAATCTTGCTAATACGCAAAAGGCATTTGGTAGACACAATAATTCACATAACCTCATATTAAAAAGTAATTGGTTAGTTCGGTTTGGTTTGGTTTGGTTTAGTTTATACTCTACGGTAATCTTGTGCACTCGAGGGCTAAACAGACCGGGACCTACAGTTTAAAGTGGATTTCAAACCACCACAAACATCCATGGCACCACCGGGACTTGAACCCGAAACTTGCGGTTCTGAGTACTAGTCATTCGGCCACCAGGCTCTAAATGTCACTGGTTAAAATTGGCCTTGGTAAATATCTTTTTAGAACTTCAAATGATCAATGTATAGCACGAAATCCAATCCAATCCTCTTGTACAGTTATTAAACTAAGAAAAATTCCTCATCATCAATGGCGCAACAGCCCTATGGTGGGCCAAGGCCGTCTGTCTACTGGCAGATTTCGATACAGGAGAGGTTTTCTTTTTACGGGCTAGGGTTCTCAGTCCTACGTCCAAAGGTGTGCAGTCATATTAGACCGGGACCTACGGTTTAAAGTGGATTCCAAACCACTCCCAAACATCCATGGCCCAGTCTGGACTCGAATCCGAAACCTGTAGGACCGAGCGCCAGAACGCCAGTCACTCGGCCTTCAGGCCCCCAAGAAAAATTCAACCTTGTGGAATTAGCAGTTTCCTTTTTCTTCGCCAAAAATCTTCCCGAAGAATTTCAACCTGAAGACGTATACTTCCATTCAAGCCCAGGTTTTGAGTTTCGGCGGTGCCATGGATGTTTGTGATCCGGCGGCGAGATGGATGTTAGTGAGTGGTTCGGAATCCACTTTAAACTGTAGTTCACGGTCTGTTCAGCCCAAAAAAAGCACAAGACGATCGTAGAGCGACAAAGGTAACCAGTCCATTCAAGCCACATAATCACAGATCACTTTCCAGAGACAATAAAAACCAGCGCTTCTGGTCAAACAACGAGAGAATCCGTCCGTGCATTCGCAAACACAACAATTTCAACAACAAGGCTTCTTCGCAGTAGCGTCACCTTGGAACGGAAAGAAGAAAAAAAAATCTTTTGGTCTTGACCTGTTTGTCATTAAGAAGCGCGCTAAATGACCCATGACGATTTCGCTGACTGCCTGTCACCCCGCAGAACAAATCACCTTCCATCTCTGCACACGTAGAAAGAAGATAAAGAAAAAAGAAAAGAAAAGAAAGAAAAAAGAGACGATGAAGTGTTCATCATTATCGGCGCTCATTCAAAAAGTGTAGCAGTTTTTTTTTTCTGCGAATGTTAAAGGCTTTTGTAGGTCTGGACCGCTGTGTTGTTTGGACTTCCGCTATTTCGGGCCGATAGGTACAATTGCAAAGTTGGAAAATATATACTTTCGGCCAGTTTGTGTATTTTTTTCTTCTTCTTATTTTTTGATTTGAGTTCATGTTGTGCTGAAACTACCCTTAGGGCTATTTGAGGTTGAACAGCATAAACAGGAATCTAACGTAAAATCAACATCGAAATAGTTAACAGATTAGAAACTAGATAGTTTAGTGTGAATGTAACATTCTACGGTAAGATTTACCAATGCGTATGTACCTGAGAACATAAAGAGAATTTAACCACTTTAACCAATGCTGACCTTAGAGTGATTTTCATCAAAAATTCCACTCTGCAGTAAAATTTATCATTGTGTGGATACGTACTACTTTGGTTTGGTTTGGTTTGCCGCTCTACTGCATTTGGAGTGTTATAGGCTTTTACCTTTGAAGTAAAACAGAAGAAGAAGACAGAAGTTGCAATGACACATGTGTTGTATGTTGAAGACACATATTTTTGCAATGGTTTGAACATATATATATATATATATATATGACAAACTTTGAGAAGTGGTACTGCTTACTAAAACAAACTTTTTTTCCTGTTTTATCCTTACTCTGTGTTTCATTTATTCATTGTGTTTCATTTCATTTACGAGATTTCAGTTGACTCAAGGGATGATCGATGAACAACAATCGATACAGTTTTCACACGTTAAATATAAAGACTGTAGCCGTGCTTCCTCCTACACACTGGCAAGACACGAAGGGCCAAGTTCCCCCTCCCCGTGATGTTCAGTAGAAATAGTTAGTAGACCTCGAGACTCTCACCTAAAGGGAAGTACAGGGCAACCTGAGCTCCAAATGAGAAACGTTTAGTTTAGAGTCTCTCATTCCGAAAGGAAATATATTTAGCGCACACCGGCGAATTAGTTAGTTGTTTGGTTAGAATATTGTTACAGTTAGTTGACTTACAGACTCCCACCCGAGGAAGAAGTATATTTTGCGCACCCGCGCATATCCGAGTTTTGGGTTTAAAGAGAAATTCTTTGTTTTTTGTTATTTTGCCGTGCGACTTGACCATTGCCCACTGCCTTCTTTTTATATTTTTAATGTCTTGTTTTTTCCAATGCCTCACATAGTACCAGATTTGGAGTCTAGGGCCATACTCGGCCAAGGTACTCTAAACCCTGAATGATGATGATGATGATAAAGAGAAATCCTTTCACGAATGTAGAATTATTTGTCTTTAAAGGTGTTAAATTGTATCTAATTGTCTAATTGTATGTGTGTGGTGTTGGTGTATGTGTCAATAAAGATGTGAATTCACCAACCGGTGCCTGAAGTATCTCAACCCAACCACACCCAGTCAACAATCTGCTTGCTCAACCTGCACACTACAAGACTAGAATGAAGAGTTTTCATTTTATACTTTTCATAGCATAAGTCAGTTATTTACTCTATAATCGACCGAGATACTGATTAATTACTACAAACTCCAATATATAATAAATTATAATATCCATCTCTTTAATAAGGTTTGTTGACGAATACCTGAGAGTTTCTCATTTCTTTCACAGTCACAAAACATGAAATTTAATTGCCGTGTAGCGTAATTTTTACAAATTTTTATAGCTTCAGATTTTGCCGACACTTGCAAAGGCATCATGCTAACACATATACAAATATATCAGATGCCAACGGCCGTACCAAGCTGAATATACCGGTTCTCGTTAGATCACCGAAGTCAAGCATCATTGGGCGCGGTCAGTACTTGGGTGGGTGACCACCTGGGAACACCGCGTGCCGTTGGCAAATTTGGGACCTGAATGGCCGAGTGTCTAGCGCTCTGGCGCTCGGTGCCACAGGTTTCGGGTTCGAGTCTCGGCGGTGCCATGGATGTTTGTAGTGGTTCGGAATCCACTTTAAGCCGTAGGTCCCGGTCTTCTATGACTGTAAGAGCGTCACGGAGCAAAAGTCAGGCTTCTACCTACGGGTGCTCCATTACAACAGAAGCTGCTTCCTTCCCCTTCAATCATGAGTCCATATGGGCTTGTGGGCTTGGCCAGCCAAGTGGGATAAGAAACAACAACAACAACAAATATATCATGTTTGCATATTACAACATGATATGCAGGGGCGAGCAATATCATGTGTTGTTTCTTATCCCACTTGGTAGATAGTAACATCTAGAATCAATTCCACGAAAGCGTGTTGTCGCATGGAAGGAAGCAAAGGGGGCTTCCATGATCACTTTCAATTTTTTTTAAATTTTTCCTCGGGCTTTTTTATACATATTTAAATTTCTTTCAGCAACTTTTTTATACATAATATTTATTTAAATTTATCTGACGAGCTAATAGTTATATAATTAAATAATTAAATATATATTGTGAAGTTGTTTCTAAAATAACATATCGTAGATGCAAATATCGTCTGGTGAGAGCAGGGGCCTTGTGGCCGAGTGTCTGGCGCTCGGTATCACAGGTTTCGGGTTCGAGTCTCGGCGGTGCCCTGGATGATTGTAGTGGTTTGGAATCCACTTTAAACTGTAGGTCTCGGTCTGTTTAGCCTAACGTGTGCACAAGATGACCGTAGAGCGACAAACCAAACTGGTGAGAGCAGAGAGTTTCAAAGTGAAAAATGAGAAAAAAAAAAAAAAAAAAAAAATCGTTTGGAATTCTATAGTTTTTTTTATTTTTTAAAATTGCTGTTATGCGTTTTATTTTTACATTAAATTCTAAATTTTATGGGTAGCTTGTACATCGAACCAGCTGATTTTTTTTTTAATAACATTATTTACATATATTATTGACGATTATTTTAAACTGCTGATGGAACTATTACATAAAAAACGCTTATTATCCTTACAAGGAAGTTCCAGATACCTATCTGCTCTTCCCTTATATCATTTGCAGTCGTCCTATTACGAAGGTGTATACGAATATCTTACACATAAAAAAAAAAAAAAAAAATATTCGAAACTCTCCGTTAAATTACATTTCCTTCTTCTTTAACGCTTCGCTAGATTCCCCAATGAAAAAAATAAATAAATAAATAAAAATAAAACCGAATTGCAATTTGAGAAAGTGGACATGCCCTTTTTTTTCCTTCTTCTTCTTGGAGTTAGAGAGGTGGAAGCAAGTTAACTTATCAAGTTATCACTGGAGCATTCTCGCCGAATCGGGACTCCATCCATAACCCGTAATCAGATAGGTGTCACATTTTTTTTTTACCTCCATCTCTTCTCTGCGGAACCCTTCAGCAAGTGCATGGGAAGATTTTCTGCTCGCTTTCAACAAGAGAGCAGGTTTCTGAAATTCGATACGTTCTGGTGTTTTTTGGCCGCAACGTCTTTTGGAAACCTTGAATGCACCATTTCATGGGCAAATATTTTGCTTTGTTTTGTTTATAAGTATGAGATTTTGTGTAATACATATTGGGCTGGAATTTTAATAGTGGCGATTATGTATAAGGGACGTGAGATTATTTATAATGGTTTTGAGACTCTAAGTCTATTGTATCGTTTAGTAATTGGAATAAATAGATCGATGCTTTTCTGCCGATTTGAATGATCATATGTCTATTTTAACAAAATGGCCATATGATGGTCATAAAATACCTTACCTGTTTAGACGCAATTACAGCAAAAATTAATGGACGGAATGAAATTAAATTTCAAATGAATACACATTGTAGAAGGTACGAGAAGATGAATTTCACACACAAAAAAATCATTAATATTTATATCATACATAACTTATTGGGATTCTATGGCTAACCATAGTTTTGTAGCTGGAAGAACGATGCTTTCTTCCGCTCTGCATGATCATATGTCCATTTTAACAAAATCGCCATATGATGGTCATTAAATAATTATCTCTGTTTGGACGCATCTGCAGCAAAAACTAATAGACGGAATGAAAGCAAATTTCATATAGACATTATAGAAGGTAAGAGAAGATGAATTTCACAAAAAAGTCACCAATATTTATATGTATATGGCCATTGGCCATATACAAATAATTATTGACCATTGTCATGTGATGGCCGAAAAATAATAAATACACATCGTACGAAGAGATGAATTCCACAAAAAAAGCCATCAATATTTATAATGTATACAACTTGATTGGAAGAATATAGGTAGAACTGACTTTTTCCACAGTCATTTTGTGGATTCCGAACCACTACAAACAATGGAATAGATTCGAACCCGAAACCTGTGGCACCGAGCGAAGCGCTGACTCGGCCATTGAATTTTGTGTTTTCTTCGCGCCCAATGATGCTTAACTTCGGTGATCGATCAGCATGGTACGGCCGTTGGACCTATCAATATTTATAATGTATACAACTTATTGGGAATATATGACTATTCCACTTTTTTGTAGGTAGAATGAATAGAACGATGCTTTTCTTCCGCTCTGCATGATCATGTACCCATTTGACTTTAAATGATCATGTAAAGACCAAAAATAACTTTCCCTGTACGGACGTATCTGCAGCAAAGACTAATAGACGGAAGGAAAGTAAATTTTAAATACACATTGTTGTAGGTATGAGAAGATGAATTCCACAAAAAAGTGACTACAATTTGTAATAGACACAACTCATTGAGGTTCTACAGCTATTCCACTGTTTTGTAGCTGGAATGAATAGAATGATGCTTTTCTTCCGCACTGCATGATCGTATGTCCATTTCACCTATAATGACCTTGTGATGACCAAAAAAATAACTTCCCCTGTTTGGACGCAACTGCAGCAAAACTAGTGAACGAAATGAAAGCAAATCTCACATACACATTGTAGAAGATGAATTTTACAAAAAAGTGCTACCAGTATTTATAATGCGCATAACTTATTGAGATTCTACGACTATTCCACTGTTTTGTAAGTCTGAACTAACTAACAGATGATGAAATTGCAAAGTTATCTGATATGTTTTTGATCGAGTTCTCGAGATTGTTAGTTATGACAGAGATGAAGAATGCATTCCCCCAATGTTTGCCGTAATAATATCTTCATAATCAACTTATAATATTTCATTTATATTTAAATATTTATTCGTGATAAAGTATCATACAAAAATAACGCATTTTGTGACCTACTTTCATTATTTTGTTTCATTTTTTACACATCACGCGCTTTCTCATGATGTGGTATTTAATATAGAATTTTACTTCTAATACCTATCTCGTACTAGTGTGTAGTAAAAAAAATCAGAAAAGGCCTAAATATTTCTTAGTCATCGTTATGACGGATCCTGATGACGAAGTGAATAACGCAATAGCGTTCGGTGCCACACGTTTCGGGTTCGAGTTCGGGATGCTTGTAGTGGTTCGGAATCCACTTTAACTCGTAGGACTCGGTCCAATATGGCTTTTAAGGGATGGGCGTAGGGCTGACAACCCTCTCCCGTAAAAAGAAAACATCTCTCGTCTCGTAATCTGCCAGTAGGCAGACGGCCTTGGCTCACCATGGGGCTGTTGCGCCAATGATGATGATGATGACAAAAACTATTAACAAACACATCCTCATTTGACAGGCAGTGAAAGTATTAACAATAATATTATAATTATTATTTAAACAATGTTAACATTTCCGTCCAATAAACTATTAACTTATCCGAATAAATTAGAGGCTAATAAAGCCTGTTAAGAATATGAACTGAATAAAACTTTTCAAACCCAGTCACATTAATGACACAATTTTTTTTATGTGGGTAAAATAAATTCTTCATTTCCAATGCCCACATAATACAATCCTTCACATCAAACATACGCCAACATCAAAAAGTAATTTAGATGCCTACAGAATCTTAATAACACTCATCAAAAAAATCCAAACAGAAAAAAAAATTTCTTTGATATTATTAACAAGTATTTATGGAAATCTCCAACAATGCCTGATGCGCAAATGAGCAATCATCTCTGTGCCCAGAATTTCAATAACTGTTTCTATTGAAATCAGAAACCGCTCCTTGAAAATTCATAAGGAACGCGTTACGTGTGATTACACATGTCGGAAAACAATACCATACCTTGTTATTACTATTGATAATGGATTATTATCATCTGAAAGCCCATTACAGGCCTGAATCATTCCAGGCCGTGCTTATGACACCATTTTTAGAAAATTAGCTTGAGCCCAAATGGTAATTCATTGAAACCCACGTGTTAATTAATAATGGAAGACGCTATTTTTACCTTAATCCTGATTTTATTGTTATTATGGATTTCTGCTTTTCTATTACACAGCCTTTGGTGACTGCTTTGGTTTATTTATTATTATTTTCTGCATTATAATATTAATAAATAAACTAAAGCAGTCACCGAAAAACTAAAGTGCATGTGCATCGGCGGTTACGGTTGGGAGTTTTAATAACAGAGAAAACCTAATTAGTAAAATTTGTTTTATCGATACCTTATTATTTTAAAGACGGAGAAGCTATTTATTGCAGGTTAATGGCTTTTACATAGGAATTTATCCATAATGTTTTCAAAGTTATTTACAGTTTTATTACATTTAGTTAAATACGTTGTTTACGAGTTTTAAATCTTTTCTAGTAACAAACTCCACGGATTAACTCTGGCGAAAACTAATTTTTTAATTCTGGATAAAAACCGAATACATTGGGTGTTTCTTGTATTATTCTAAGGTTCTACTTATTCTTCGCGTCCGTCACATATCGTCAAGCTACACGTGCCCCCTGGGTGGTGCTAAATGAGTAACATCACTTTCTTATGGTATATAGATAATTGTCTAAGTATTTGCCAGCTGCATTTAGTACTAGTGCTGCTAGTTCAGTACCTAAAACATCGCAGAACAATAAGCAGACGTAATAGCAAGGTTACATTGTACGATGATATCGAATTATCCAGAGTATTTCAAGTTTACTATCCAGATGGTTTGATAACCGAACATCGATTTGCCGTATATTTTTATATGAGCTTAATTAACCATTAAACGTATTATCCCAAGTATAGTATACTTTTTTCTTATGTTTGTATCATGATGTTTGCTAATGGATGGTTAGCCAAGGATCGGTTTACAGCAAATTTTATAGGAGATAAATAAACCATTGAAAAATTGTTCCCAGTATATTCGTATCTCATATTTGTATCATGAAGTTTCTACCCCAAAAGTTTGCTAACTGAGCATTGATTTACCGTAGATTTTTATACGAACTAAAAAAACCCTTGGACGGGTTGTTCAAAGTATATTCGTATCTCATATTCCTATTATGAAGATTTTTTTGTTCTAATGCAGCTGGTAAACACTAAGACAATTGTCTTTGATGCCTTAAGGTAAGCGCTGCACCGACGTTACTCACTGAGCACAACTCAGGAGGTGCGTGTAGCTTGAAGATAAGCTACGGAAGCGGAGTAATAATACCCCCGCAACGCTCTACGATCCTGTTTGACCGGGACCTACGGTTTAAAGTGGATTCCGAACCACTCCAAACAGTCATGCCATGAAGTACACGAACCCGAAACCTGTGGTACCGAGCGCCAGAGCGCTAGCCACTCGGCAGTCAAGCCCTCCTGTTATGAAGGTTTCTACTTAAATGGTTTGTTAACCGAGCATCGATTTACCGTAAATTTTTGTAGGAGCTTGATTTACCACTGAACGGATTATTCCTAGTATACTCGTATCTCATATTTGTATCATTTCGAATACATACTGAACCATATACTCGGATACAATAATTGATTGAATAATTGCACAAATTGATCGAATTATGCAAAAAAATTTTTGTTCTAATGCAGCTGGAAAACACTTAGGCAATTGTCTTTGATGCCTTAAGGCAAGCGCTGCATCGACGTTACTCACTTAGCACTCACGCGGAGTAACAATACCCTCGCAACGCTCTACAATCATATTCGAGCGGGACCTACGGTTTAATGTGAATTCCGAACAACTACAAACATCCACAGCATCCGCCGGGACTCGAACCCTGTGGAATCAAGCGACAGAGCGCTAGCCACTAGGCCATTCAGGCCCCAAATTATGCAAAATAATCGCAGAAAAATTAACGATTGTACAAAATGCAACATTTACATTGAGACCAATTAACAAAAATACTTTTGGCTAACAACTATCAGAAAATACGACATGCGTTCGTTACTTACTTATTTATTTTTTATCATGCCATGAAAAAATGAAAATATACACAGATTTCTAATATTAAACGGAATTATTATTATTTACAGAATAATTTTCGCCTTTTTTTGCTTTAGAAAAAAACTCTATCACGATAATAGCGTTGATCACGCATGTTATTAATGATCTTTAAAGACACTTTCGATTTACAAGAAAATTAACGACCAATACAGATAATATCATGGCTTCTTTTTCCATTAATTGAAGGTGTATTTTGCCGTCGCCATTTTGAGCCTCAAGGAACTAATTGCAGTTACGGATAGATATCAAATCTTTTTAACAACATTAAATAGAAAAGTAAAATAGTATGTTTATACTTGATAGGCATAGTACGAAAATAAAAAAAATTCGTTTGTAATCTTTCTAAACAGATCAACAGCTGTTATGGAAAAACGATTATTTTTAAAATTAAAGCTGAATTATACCAATGTTATCATTAAATCCTGGAGGGAAAAAAAATGGCTGAAAGTTGTTGTTGTTGATAATAATGTTTTTTTTTTTTAAATTAATAAAGATGATTGTTCGAGGTTATGAAAAGTTGGAAAAGATATTTTTTTTGTAAATAATTGTATTTAATTCAATTATAATATTCGTAAAGAATGTTGTTTTTGATTTATGAAAATATATCATTTAAATAATAGTATGATTTATGTACTAGTATAATAACATTCATTTTCGATTTGTTTTTAACGTTTTGAGAAGGTTAACAAATATAATTTTTTTAATATATAATCTAAAGTTGATATTCCTTTTTATCATGTGTAAATAAATTTTTGAAATGATATTTCGATTGTTTTGAAATTGTTAGATGCAGAATATGACAGCGAAAGGCACAAAAAAAAAAGCTAATAATGCATTTTTCCTGGCAAAGACTTGGTTTTTTTGGGGGATGATTTCTTTCCTAAGGGGCTGTTTTTAATTAATTTATGCATTCATTTAAAATAAGAATTAATTAGACTTAGCCGGTCTAATTAGACTAAAGTGTGCATAAAATGACCGTAGAGCGACAAATCAAACCAATTTGGTTTTTTATTATACGCCTTGTCATATCGTGGAATTTTTGCTCATTCAGCGTAACTCAGAATGAACACTACATCAGGAGAAGGAAACAGTTCTTTCTTGAACAATTTCCAAGGTATTGCTCCTCATTTTCGTGCAGGCTTGTGACCAATTGACTAGCTCTCTGGCCTTTGCTCCTACAGGCTTTAGGTTCGAATGGAGGCGGAGGCATGGATGTTTGTGAGTGGTTCGGAATCCCCGTTAAACTGTAGATCTCGGTATAATTAGCCAAACCCCCAAAACGAAATCCCCAAAACATCGAAATCCCCAAAACGTTCAACCATGCTGTCTGACTGTCGATGTAAGATAATACCGATTCTACTTGCTTATCAAAGCGCTGACTGTAGGGCACACCACCTGCGGGAATATAATTTTTATCTTCTTCCTCGGTGGCTAGTGAACATTATCACTTCACAAGTGAAGGGAAAGTAGTTTGTAAAAAGAAACTGATAATATAATGTAATTGAACCGTACACAGTGTAAATTTCAGATTTGATAAAACTAGCAATTTTCTAAAGAAATTAATAATTTTCAGACAGAGAGAATCAAACATTCTTTTAAATAAATTAATGTCACATTAATATAAGATAAGTGTTCGTGAAAACACATCAATGTATCGAATGCATTGAATAAATACAAGAAATCATTGAATAAATATAACCCTTTTACATAAAATTAAAAAAAAATTATATATTAGAAATCCATTGATAGGTATAAAGTTTATCGTTCGTGAAATGTAAACATAAACATGGAGAAATAATATTGCGTAACGTTATCTGCTCAGTTTCCTATGAGCATGCGCGCTAGGGAGAAAAAGCTAACGGACGTCCTACGGTAACTAACGCACGGTATGCAAAAACTCTCTATTATCCCTTTGCAATTACTTGACTGTTAACAAACGCTGGGTCTCCTGTATTTCTCAATATTTATGTTTACATTTCACGTATGATATGCGTAAAGGTAAACAACCGTTACAAGTGGAATCGATTACTTGTTAGGCATACTGATCAGATACGAGCAGCGCAAAGCAGATTTGAAAGAAAATAAAATTAAGTAATTTGAGAAGAAATCTTTTCATTTTATTTTTCTTTAATTAATACGTAATTTAAAATTTTGATTATAAACAATTAAAATCACTTTTACTGTAAACTCTTCCGATATTACCTTTCCCTCCTATTATGCCACTCTGTTTGATTCCGAAAGACTTAGCTGCTTGCTAATTTTTCTCATAATTATTGATAGATATGTACGGTAATACCTGCACGTTATATGTTAAGTAGTTCGAAATAAAATCGCTTAAGTATTAAATTATATCAATTGAGGTGCAACTTTACATATAAATAATAAAACTTTTGTTTGGTTAAGGTTTAATACAATTGCAGTTCTTTCTTTATATACTCAACCATTAATCTATTTTAACAATTATTTCGAAGACAGTCCAATTTCCTTACGAAATTCTAAAAAATTTTTACTTTCTGGTTTTTTTACTTTTACCTCCATAAAAACATTCAAAATTGAAAAAAACAAAAAAAACTGCTTAAAATAAATAAATAAAAATAAAAATAAATTTAATCGGCTTGGCCGAAATATAGTTTACTCATAATATTTAGAATTTAATGTCAGAACAAAACGCGCTTAACATCAATCTTAAAAAATAAACAAATAAAAAAATTACAGAATTCGAAACGATTTTCTTTTCTCGATAAATCAAATTTTCACTTTGAAATAAAATCGTCTGCTTTTACCAGACGATCTTTTTTTCTCTTTGAAATAAAATCGTCTTTGCTTTCACCGGACGTTCTTTTAGAACAATTTTACATTATTAGCTCGTGAAAGAAATTTAAATAAATATCATGTACAAAAAAAGCTCGAGAAAGAATGAAGCCGCAGCACCCCCTCCGAAAAATACTCTTATAATATAATTACTAAAAATATTAATTACTTTGCAGATTTTCTGTAACAATAGACAGATGAAATTAATGAACCAAACTTAAAAAACAATCCTGTAGGAAATAAATTAAGAAATTTACTAATACAAATTTAAAAAAAAATTTAATAAATATAGTTGTTGCAATTAAAAATTGTAAAAATTAAGAAAACATGAATTTTAACTATGAATCAAAAATTTCTTTTTAATCAGACGGTATCACTATTTTTGATCAGTAAAATAATAATAGCAGAAATTAAAAAAAAAGACAAACGATTGTAAAAAACGATGACGATTAGAGATAACGATATAACGATTGAAGAAAACGATAGCTCGAACAACATAAATACTTAAATTAAATTAAATAACATCGATGACTGAGTTAAAAGAATTAATAAGTTTCATTGAGTATAAAAAATTACTTTATTATTCCAACACTGATATCAAAATAATAAAAAGGAAAATTAAACGAAAATATCAAGAACAGTGGAATTTCGTATTAGTGTAAGAAACTTCTATTCTTCTCTTCTTTTATTCATGTTGATATTCTAGGAAAAGTAACTCAGTATCGTTTCGAATGTTTTCATACATATTTAATGGAATTATTGATTATTGAATGATTAACAATAAAATCTATATACTTTCCTTTTTTTTATAGAGTTTGAAAGTTTCGAACTGGTTTTTAATACTTTAAAAATCGTTAAAAAAAAAGAAAGAAAACATTCTAATTCTAAGAATTTTCACTCCATAAGGCATGAAAATTAATTCGTTCTTCAAAAAGTTAATGTAATCCAATCTCATAGATAAAATTGCGAAATTTATAATCAATTATAATGTACTATGCGAAATATATAACATTTAAATATTCGAAAGTTTTGAATCAGGACATAAAAAATGTATACTAATTATTAGAATTATTTATTGAAGTTAATATTGTTATTAATTATATTCTGAATTATTATATTATTATTTAAAAAAATATAATTATATTAAATTCTTTTTAATTATTAACTAATTATTATTTATTAATTATTATTATTTTATTATTTAATTATTATTATTATTAAATTATATTCTGTAGTTAATAACATACATTTGAGATTTAACAAAACTTAATTAATTATATGAAAAAAAATATATTTATTACAAATAAAAATAAACGATAAAATGATAACGCTCAAAATTCAAATGCTAATTTTACATTTTTTCGAATTTACTAAAAACAAAAACTGAAATATTAAATAATCATTTTTTTCCTAATATGAAAACTATTGGGAAAAAAACAAGAAAAAAAATGGAACGCTCTTTTAAAATAATTTTAAATCAATGAGTTTGCAGAAGATTTAAATCATGATGATCTACAAATTCTTATTTTAGTACTTTTCGAATTTATTAATTTAGTAAAAACAAAAACCGAAATATTAGACAATAATTTTTTTCCTCTAATATGAAAACAATTCGAAAAAGAACAAGAAAAAAAAAATTGGAACGTTCTTTTAAAAATAATTTTAAATCGATGAGTTTGCAGAAGAAAAAGAAAGTGACAGCACAAGAAGAAAAAAAAAAATGGAGCTTACCTGTTTTATAGAGTGTAATCCCTCAACTGGTATATCCCGAGAGAGATAATCTCCCAGTAAGTTCCAAGACAGACCTGTCTCTCAGACTGAACTTCTTGGTCTGGATGAGAAGTTGGAAGATAACTAGAAGTTGAAGAGCATCATCTCGAGTCGGAGATCGGGTTGCGCGCCCTCTGGTGGAAGAAGAAGGAACTCGATTGGGGCAAAAAAAGGAGTTACTTTCCTTCTTCATGAAAGGGAGAAAAAAGAAGTTCAGTAACTTAGTTTAAAAATGGTATTACTTTTGTTTTAAATAGAGTGAAATAATCATAAAGAAGCTGTATTTTCAAAAAAAAAATTTGTTATTTACGTAGTACGAATTTTAATCTTTTACATTTTTGTCAATATTGAATAATTTAATTGCTCGAAATGAATTTATTTCTTGGCAAATGAATTTATATCTTTACCAAAAGGTTGTTGTTTTTTGCATCAAAATTTTTTTTTTTATTTACAAAAGGAATTTATTTTTTCGGCGAAAATTTTCTTTTACATTCTTTTTTACAAAATGAATTTTACTTCTTTGCAAAGATTTTTTTTTTGTAACATCAGAATAATTCTTCTTTACAAAAGGAATTTATTTGTAAAGAAGATTTTTGTCCACCAGAAAAATTCTTCTTTATAAGATGAATTTATTTCTTTGCCAAATATTCTTTTTTACTTCAGAAAAATTCTTCTTTGCAAAAGGAATTCATTTCTTTGCAAAATGAATTCATTTCATTGCAAAATATATTTTTTTTTACACTGAAAATATTTTTCTTGAATACTTTTATTTTATTTTATTTTGATTAGTTATTATTATTATTATTTAAAATTTTGATTTAATAGTTTATATTCCAATAATTTAAAAGGATTTATGTATAGCAAGTTTTATTCAAATAAACAACTTTGGTTTTTCTTTAAACATTATTTGTATTTTCATTTAAATTTATGAATTCTGAAATCTTATTAATTAGTTGATTAAGCACATATTTTAAGGAATTAAGACTTTTTCACACCTTTGCATGAACCCAGGTGTGTTATAAATAAAAGTATAACAGTTATAAAAAAAAAAAAAAAAAAAAGAAAAACTTGCATTTTATTATCGGTGAAAATAGGCTTATTCACTTAAAATAATAATTTACAATTGTATTTTTTAGTATTTTTAAGATTTTAGTTTAAAATAAATGTTGATATAAAATACTTCCGAGCTATCTATTTCTTTAAATATGTCACTCCAGGTCTTGGTGGGTTCGAGCTGACGAGAATTGGGGCAAGTCTGTTTCGGAAGAAGAGGTCACGGGTTCGACTCCCACATTCTCTCATTGGACTAATTATAATGATTCCCCTTCATCAATTATACTCAACAATAATAAAACTGTCTATGTGAATGTTTTCAGTGTTTTTTTTAAATAATACGAACGAGAAAGCGTTATTCTTCAGAGATATATTATTCGTCTTCTGTCTGGTTGTGATTGCATAGAAAGTTCTTGGGTAATGCTGGATCTACTACAGTTCTGTATCATCTGTGACGAATAACGATGTTTTATGAGCTCAATGCTGTTTCATCTTATAAGGAATAAATATATTAATACGGAAAACTGAATTAAATTTTTTAAAGTATATTTCTTGAAATTTAACACATTAAGAAAGCCTGAATGAGAACATAGATAGCCACCCTACTGCCTAAAATAAACATTTCGAGCCGCTCATGTTCAGCCGCTATCGATTCTCCGCAGGCGATAATTCTGAGGCTTACCGGAAGCGGCATGATCATCAAGGATACGACGTTGCATGGTTGGTCTGCAGAGAAAGTAACTGTCAAGCTCAATGCTGTTTCTGGTTTTTTTTTTTTTTTTTTTTTTTTTTGGACATTGGAGAGATTAGAAAATTATAGAGATTGTAAATTAGAAAAATAAAAAATAACTAAAATAAGAATTAAAGAATTACAATAAAATAAGAAACTTCTGCGGTATTTCAATAATTTGCAAGAAGAATTTGAATTATAAAAAAAAGGAATTAGAAGGAAACGAGGAGAAGAATTTGAATTATAAAAAAAGGAATTAGAAGGAAACAGGGAGAAGAATTTGAATTATAAAAAAAAGGAATTAGAAGGAAACAGGGAGAAGAATTTGAATTATAAAAAAATTAATTCGAAGGAAACAAGGAGAAGAATTGGAATTATAAAAAAAAAAAGGAATTAGAAGGAAACAAGGAGAAGAATTTGAATTATAAAAAAAAAAAAGGAATTAGAAGGAAACAAGGAGAAGAATTTGAATTATAAAAAAATTAATTCGAAGGAAACAAGGAGAAGAATTTGAATTATAAAAAAAGGAATTAGAAGGGAACAGGGAGAAGAATTTGAATTATAAAAAAAGGAATTAGAAGGAAACAGGGAGAAGAATTTGAATTATAAAAAAATTAATTAGAAGGAAACAAGGAGAAGAATTGGAATTATAAAAAAAAGGAATTAGAAGGAAACAAGGAGAAGAATTTGAATTATAAAAAAAAAAAAGGAATTAGAAGGAAACAAGGAGAAGAATTTGAATTATAAAAAAGGAATTAGAAGGAAACAGGGAGAAGAATTTGAATTATAAAAAAATTAATTAGAAGGAAACAAGGAGAAGAATTGGAATTATAAAAAAAGGAAATAAAAGGAAGCAAGAAGAATTTGCATTATGATTTGCATAATAAAACTAACAGTATTTAAAAAAATTAACTATAAAAATAAATTAGAATTGCAAAAAAGTTAATAAGAAACTTCTAGTGGTATTTCAATAATTTGCAAGAGGTATTTGAATTGCAAAAAAAATTAATTAGAAGGAAGCAAGGACAATTTGAATTGTAAAAAAGGAATTAGAAGGAAGCAAGAAGAATTTGAAAAATAAAAAATAATAATTAGAAGGAGGCAAGAAAAATTTGAATTGTAAAACAGGAATTAAAAGGAAGGAAGGAGAATTTGAATTATGAAAAAAAAGAACAATAAAACTGGCAGAATTAGAAAAAAAAATTAGAAAAATAAAAATAAATAAATTAGAATTACAGAAAAGTTAATAAAATAACAAACTTCTGAAGTGTTTCAATAATTTGCAAAAAACGAGACAGTAAAAAATATACAAACTAAAATAATAATACTAATAACAATAATAAAAATTACAGAATTAGAAAAAATAAATTAGAATTACAAAAAAAAACTTAATAAAATAATAAACTTCTGCGCCATTTCAACAATTTGCAAGAAGCGAAACAGTAAAAAATAAGCGAAATTAATAATAATAATAATAATAAAATTAACAGAATTAGACAAATAAATTAGAAAAAATTAAAAATAAATTAATTAAAATTACAAAAATGTTAATAAAATAACAAACTTCTACAGCATTTCAATAATTTGCAAAAAACGAGGCGAAATTTAAAAAAAAAGAATTTTTTTTTCTATTCTCTATAATTTTTCTTTTTATTACATAAAAAACTGATTGAAAAAAAATTGCTTGTTTTTTTTGTGTGACCTCTTTATTTTTTTCCCCACTAATGAAAGTTGTTTTGATAACATTCATTAAAACATGGCATGTTACTTTCATTAAGAAAAAATAAAAAATTCTATATATATATATATATATATATACCAAGCCTATTTTACTTTTTTTTATTTCTCAAGTTTTATTTCGAAATTGATTTCATTAAAAGTTAATTGATACAGGATTCTTTTAATTCAAAACATATAAAAAAAAATCATAAACAAGTCTTATGTCGCGCCTTTTTATAAATCAATATGAAATCCAAGTTTCAAAAAAAAAGTCGGCAACAGGCAGAACAGCAAATTTCAGCAACGATGTTTCAGAAGAACATCTATGACCACTCAGATGCTTCGTCCAAATATTTGACTTGACCATCAAAATTCGTGGAGGGATGATCGAGTCACCTTATCAATGTTGATTCGCGCTAAACTTTAATAAAATAAGAAACTTCTGCTGTATTTCATAATTTGGAAGAAGAATTTGAATTATAAATTAAGATTTAGAAGGAAGCAAGGAGAATTTGAATTATAAATTAAGATTTAGAAGGAAGCAAGGAGAATTTGAATTATAAATTAAGATTTAGAAGGAAGCAAGGAGAATTTGAATTATAAATTAAGATTTAGAAGGAAGCAAGGAGAATTTGAATTATAAATTAAGATTTAGAAGGAAGCAAGGAGAATTTGAATTATAAATTAAGATTTAGAAGGAAGCAAGGAGAATTTGAATTATAAATTAAGATTTAGAAGGAAGCAAGGAGAATTTGAATTATAAATTAAGATTTAGAAGGAAGCAAGGAGAATTTGAATTATAAATTAAGATTTAGAAGGAAGCAAGGAGAATTTGAATTATAAATTAAGATTTAGAAGGAAGCAAGGAGAATTTGAATTATAAATTAAGATTTAGAAGGAAGCAAGGAGAATTTGAATTATAAATTAAGATTTAGAAGGAAACAAGGAGAATTTGAATTATAAGAAATAAATAATAATAAAATTAACAGAATAAGTAAAAATGAATTAGAAAAAAAATAACTTAAAATTACAAAAAAGTTAATAAAATAAGAAAATTTTACGATATTTCAATAATTTGGAAGAAAAATTTGAATTATAAAAGAAGATTTAGAAGGAAGCAAGAAGAGTTTGAATTATAAAAAATAATAATAAAAATAACGGAATAAGTAAAAATAAATTAGAAAAATAGAAAATAAATAAATTAGAATTACAAAAATATTAGTAAAATAAGAAACTTCCGCATCTTTTCAACAATTTACAAGAAGCGAAACAGTTAAAAATATGGAAAACTAAAACTAATAATAATAACAATAATTAAAAGAGATAAATAAATTAGAAAAATAAAAAATAAAAAAATTAGAATTACAAAAATGTTAGTAATAATAACAAACTTTCTACGGCATTTCAATAATTTAAGAAACGAGACGAAAGTAAAAAAAAAATTTTTTTTATACTCTGAAATCTTTCATTGTATTACAAAAACACAGATTGAAAAAAAAAATTACTTTTTTTTAATGTCTTTTTTTTTTCGCTAGTGAAAGTTGTTTTGATAAAATTCATTAAAACATGACATGTTACTTTCATTAAGAAAAAAAAAATTATATATATAAACTAACCCTTTTTTTTTACGCCTTTTTTTTTGTTGTTGCTGTTTCTCAAGTTTTATTTCGAAACTGATTTCATTAAAGGTTCATTGATATAGGATTTTTTTAATTCATAACATAAAGAAGTCTTATGTCGCGCCTTTTTTAAATCAATATGATATCCAAGTTAAAAAAAATAAACTGGCAACAGACAGAACAGCAAATTTCAGCAACGAATGTTTCAGAAGAACATCTATGACCACTCAGATGCTGCGTCCAAATATTTGACTTGACCATCAGAATTCTGGGAGGAATGGCTCGGGGGATAATCGAGTCACCTTATCAGTGTTGATTCGCGCTAAGAGTTAATAAAATAAGAAATTCCTACAGTATTTGAATAGTTTGGAAGAAAATTTTGAATTATAAAAGAAGATTTAGAAGGAAGAAAGAAGAATTTGAATTATAAATAATAATATTAAAAAAAATTAACAGAATAAGTAAAAGTAAATGAGAAAAATAAAAAATCAATAAATTAGAATTATAAAAAAAGCTAATAAAATAAGAAACTTCTGCGATATTTGAATAATTTTTAAGAAAATTTATTATTAGAAAAGAAGATTTAGAAGAAAAAAAGAAGAATTTGAATTATAAAAAACAATAAATTAGAATTACAAAAAAAGTTAATAAAATAATAAACTTCTGTGTCATTTCAACAATTTGCAAGAAGCGAAACAGTTAAAAATATGGAAAACTAAAACTAATAATAATAACAATAATTAAAAGAGATAAATAAATTAGAAAAATAAAATAATCAATAAATTAGAATTACAAAAATGTTAGTAAAATAACAAACTTCTACGGTTCAATAATTTGCAAGAAACGAGACGAATTTAAAAAAAAAACTATTTTTTTTTTATTTTTTTATTATTATTATTTTTAGCTAGTGAAAGTTGTCTTGATAAAATTCATTAAAACATGACATGTTACTTTCATTAAGAAAAAAAATTATTATACGTATACTAACCTTTTTTACGCTCTTTTTTTTTTTTTTTTTTTTTTTTTTGTTTGTTTGTTTCTCGATTTTTATTTCGAAACTGATTTTATTAAAAGTTCATTGATATAGGATTCTTTTAATTCAAAACATTAAAAAAAATCATATACAAGTCTTATGCCGGGCCTTTTTATAAATCAATGAAATGAAATACGAAATCTAAGTTTGAAAAAAAAAAAAAAAAAAAAAGCCAGCAACAGACAGAACAGCAAATTTCAGCAACGAATGTTTCAGAAGAACATCCATGACTACTCAGTTGCTGCGTCCAAATATTTGACTTGACCATCAGAATTCGAGAAGAGAATTGCTCGAGGGGGGTGATCGAGTCACCTTATCAGTGTTGATTCGCGCTAAGTGGATGTAATACAGGTTCCAGAACAAATTCTGAATCGGAGGAATTCCTAAGTGGGCCAGAAAAAGGGGCTGCTCTGATAGAAAAAAAAATTTCCACTTGGTAGTGAAAGGTGCGGCAAGAGACAGAGAGCGAGAGTTCTTGTTCCACAGGAGTTCAAGAACCTGAAAGAACGAATCATTTATACGTTCACTGAATTTCTATGGTTCTTCTCTCTCTCTAAAGAGTAAACAATTCGCGCCCAAGTATTTGCGTAAAAGTACTTGGAGGATGCAAAATGTGGTACTTCGCATATGCACGATAGTAATGTTAAATTGGGTTTTTAGTTGACTTAAAGTCTATGTATACAGTATGATTGCTTAAAACTATTACCATTCTGTAATTCTGTCATATAGCTTTCTTAACCTATAGGGTTACACAATATTAGTTCACATGCTCAGCACAATATTAATGAGCAAGTTTAACACAGTATTAATGAGCATAATTAGCAGAATATTATACGAATTGTACGAATTATTCAAATTGTTACGAATTATACGAATTGTTACGAATAATGCACATATTCTACAAAATATTAGTGCGCATACTCTACGCATTATTAGTGTGCATACTCTACGCATTATTAGTGTGCATACTCTACACTATATTAGTGCTCATAATCTACAGTGTAGAGTAGGCGTCGACTAGGGGAAAGGAATAACGACTGACAGGAAAATGCCTTACAGAAATATCTTGACGAGTTGTTCCCGTATTTGTAGGCACAATCTTAGGATTTTTTCATTTGTTCAATAAATAATTTCCACATTATTTAAAAAAAAAGATTTTTCACAGCAAATCAAAGCATTTTTTTGATAGAAATTAAAATTAGTTGTAAAAATTATCGAATAATTAAAATTAACCAATTATTTTCATACAAAACATTGCGTCTCCAATGCGTTTTTTCATGTTAACAGAAACGGACATCAGCCTCCAAAGTATTTTCATGTTAACGGAAAACTTCCATGTTTTCATCTCAACAGAAAATCAATCAACCTCCGATATGCTTTCATGCTAACAGAAAAAACATTGACACTCGGATGTGTTTTTATGTTAACAGAAAAAAAACACAATCAGCTCCCATGTGTTTTCATGTTAACAGAAAAACTAATGACACTCCGATATGCTTTCATGTTAACAGAAAAACCAATGACACTCTGGTGTGTTTTTATGTTAACAGAAAAAAACAATAAACCCTCCGATGTTTTGATTGTTCGATGTGAACAGGAAACTCGCATATTTTCATCTCTACAGAAGAAAAATCAGTCTCCCATGTGTTTTCGTGGTAACAGAAAACTCCCATGTTTTCATGCTAACAGAAAAAAACAATCTGCCTTCGATGTGTTTTCATGTTAACAGAAAATTCTCATTTCATCTCAACAGAAAAAAAAATCAGCCTCTGATGTGTTTTCAGAAGAAAAATAATGTTTTGCAAGAATTACCCAAATGACGAAATTCTTCTCTTATATTAATTCATTTGTGTGTGTGTGTGTGTGTGCGTATGCGAAAAACACGTAAATGAGCGATATGCGGCATATTAATTTGGTGTGGCAGGTGATATCAACAGTATGATTGCCTTAAAAGTCAAACAACGAAACTTTTAAATACATATATTTGTTACGTGACATCCTTTTTAAAAGATTTTATTATGCAATATTAGAAACATTTTTATGTAATTTAGTCTGCAAAATATGTCACTCATGTTTTTCGGATTCCAGCGTTATCGTATGACGTACAAATATTGCGATATGAACAAAAAAAATTTTTATAATATAAATTATAATCTCAGTTTTTATCTAAGCCTATTTGATCCACTATGGGACATATCGCGATAGCAGGATAATAAAACGTATAATATATTCATACAGAATATAACTTAGTATATGGGATGGGGTATAAAAAAAAGTAAAAATGACATAACTTTAAAAGCAGTAAATGTTTTATCAAACGTTTAGTTACAAAAAGTATTTACTTTAAAATTTAACCTCCTATTGGTTTATTCGCACTGTAACGTCTCGGCCTATATTAGACCTATAACGGTTTTAAGAAGAGGACCACTTTCAGGTTCATGGGAACACTTTAGTTTTTATTTCCAAAAACACTACATATATATATATATATATATATATATATATATATATATATATATACATATATAAATACAGAACTCGGTTATTATACAAAGAAATGACAATTAAAAAGATAAATTTGATCACAAGTGCACGATTAAATCACTTTATGGTCGGAGATTTTTCAGAGTTCTCGAGTCTACGTCGAATCTAACCAATTGGTCTGCGGTAGACCTTAACTATCACACGACTTGATACACGAAACTACGAGGGGTTGGTTCATTTTGAAAAACAGGCGGAAACTCCGGCTTATTCGGTCACTTCAGAGAAAAAAAAACGATTGTTCTCTCCCACTTCTTCACTAAAAAACCTCCTTTTTAAGATAATCCGTCAATAGCCAGGGAGTTCAGTTTTCTCTCTTCTCATTGGAGTAGACATTTCTCAGCTCGTGGTCTATCTCCAATCATGATGAAACAACTCGTGGTATAGTTCATATTCAATCTGTAGTTGTTTCGACCTGTGAAAGTCGCACAGACATTCGTAAATTTCCTGAGTCTCATTATGCATGATACCGAATATCTGCTATCAGATTTGATTGACCACATGTTCTCATAAGTACAAAATATTAATTGCATGTAATATAACTACACAAAATACAGCTTGTTTGCTGCCAAATTTGAGGGATGGGTTCTTATTATATATTTGTCAAACAGCATGCATTCCTCTCTCCTGGGAATGAAATGCCAAAACAGCATCTAATAAGAGCATAAAAAGTGCAATTACTGATTTCAAAAATAAATACTTCTCTTAAAGGTTGTAAATGAAAATAGATTTTTTTTGTTTGCCTTTGTTTGCTTTTCTATCAGACTTGTATTAAAAGAATTTATTTAAAAAAACCCATACATTTAACAATAATATTTTTAATTTCTAGTATTAATTTGTCTAGCCTGCTTCCTTTACATTAAATGCTTTGAAAAACCATTAGGTTAAGTGGTAAATGTGACAGAGAGTTTAACATCGACATTAACTACCTAAATGGAGTTTTTCGGATTTTCTTCAATGCATTGTACTTTAAGAAACAGCATTAGCACCGCTAATTGATGTCAAACCATGTCTATGGGTCTTTTAAATCTTTCCAAGATTGACAGAAGGTCACGACCTGATAGCCAATTGGTTAACGCTCTGACCTTTGGTGCCACAGACATGAGGCTAGAACCCTGACAGTGGCATGGATGTTTGTGAATGGTCCGGAATCCACGTTAAACCGTAGGTTCCGGTCTAATTAGCCTAAAGTGTGCAAAAAATGACAGAAGAGTGACAAACCAAATTACGGAAGGACGTCTTCAATGTTTTTAAACTTCACAAAAAGTTGTATATATTTTTTTTCGCTATAGACTCGTTGTAGCTTCTTTCTCGCCATATTTTAGACCAGAGATAATATATACTGGACCAGATATTTAAGAAAAAACCTTTATAATTTATTTTTTAAAAATGGAAGCATAAAGCTTGATCCTGATGTATTTAATATAAAGTAAACACATAAGTATTAGAAACATTTATTATATATAAATAAAAGTATTAAATTTATTTAATATAAATAAAACACTTAATATTACATTAAACCCCCATGTCTGTGCACCATATATCGGTAGGTCGGAAAATAACAAACTAACAAAACAAATAATTGAAAATAATTGTGCTAACAAATAATAAAAAAAATAAAACAAAATAATTGAGCTAACAAATCGAGCATTCATTGGGGCTCAAAATGGAGATCACTTTGGGCTAATGAGACCGGGACCTACAGTTGAACTCTGATTCCGAACTACTCACAAACATCCATGCCATCGCCAGGATTCGAACCTGAAAGTGGTACCAACGGCGGGTTTCGGGTTCGGGTACCGGTGGTGTTATGGATGTTTGTAGTGGCTTGGAATCGGAGCGCTACAAAACAAATGAAGTCTTTTTAAATTACAAATATGTTGGATGCTGAAATATTCATCTAGAGCTTGATGGTAGAGTGATTAACACTCGGTGCCACAGGTTTCGAGATCGAGACCTGGCGATGCCATACATGATTATAGGGGTTCGAAACTCACTTTAAACCGTAGATCCCGATCTAATATGACTGGTATAGCGCTGACAACTCTACCCCATAAAATAAATCATCTGCCGTCTAGAAACCTGCCTGGAGGCAGACGATCTTGTCCCACCATCGGGCTGTTGTTCCACTGATGATGATGATATATATGGGAGTGTGTTTAACTTTTTTTATGTATAATAAAAAATTAAACAATAAATTTTTTTATGTATAATAAAGAATGAAACAATATAACATAATAAAAATGATTGGTGATATTAAGTTAAATGTTTTACAATCTGATTTTATTTTTGTAGTAACCGAACTCAAAAGTAGTCAAACATATTGTTTTTACAGTCGTGCCTAAAAGTGTGTGTTTTCAAATATGTGTCGATCTAACCAGGTTTGCGCATTTTAATGTGTTACTTAGTAATATTGTTGTTGTGTCTCGTTCGAGAGCTCGGTCACACACAAAAATAAACTCAAATAATATTCGACACACACACGAATAACACGAAGTGGACTGTATAAATTAATCTCCTTTATTTAGGCAGCCATCACACTCGAGGATGGACTAGCCACACAACCTTTTTCTTTGGTCGCAGTTGTTCAACTCCCCTTTCTTACATTCCTTTCTCTCTCGTCATCTCACCCCCTGCCAGACACCTCCACAGACAGGATGTTTACTGGACATAGGGCGTTGACTTCCCATATGCACGGGGACCTGGGTTTCCACGCAACATGTCTAATCCTCAGTGTCCTGCAGTGCGGGATAGACATCCCATGAGTAATTTAGTCGTGGATGGAGAAAAAGAGGGTAGCCTCTGTTGTGAAGGTAGAACCGTTGGTAGAAGTCTGATTGAGTCCGAGTCGCTAAATAAAATGAGCATAGTGATCATGGGGCTCTCTCGAATATGGCCGGCAGAACGACGTCCTGGATTAAACGTTTCCTAGATAAATAGGGTACTTCAAATAGAGTGAAAGTGATTGAATACTCATTATTTTTTTTTCTAATGCAGCTGGCAAACAGACATGGACGTCTTGGATGCCTTAAGGCAAGCGCTGCGCAGACGTTACTCACTTCGCATTACCCAGAGGGCGCGTGTAACTTGAAGATAAGCCACGGACTCGGAGTAACAATGCCCCCGCAAAGCTCTACGATCCTACTAGGACCGGGACCTACGGTTTAAAGTGGATTCCAAACCACTACAAACATCCAGGGCACCGCCGGGACTCGAAACCGAAACCTGTGGTACTGAGCACCAGAGCGCTAGCCACTCGGCCATTCAGGCCCCGAAAACTCATCATAGAGTAGAAATAAAATAGAGGGCGTCCTCTTGTAGTTTAAAGGAACAAAAAATTAAAGCAAATATCTCTTGTACTTTACATACTACAGTTGGCTCTGTATCACCACATGACTTCTGGAATATTTATTAATATACATAAAAATAACAATAACACATAAACACAACATATAGATGCTATTCTGAAAATTCCGAGAAAGGCCTAAAATTTTTCTTCTCAAATCCTACATCTATTTAACTAGAGATAAATTGATATAAGAAATGACATTTTCTATAAAACTGTGATCATTTTGTATAAAATGTAAAAAAAAAAAAAAAAAAAACCTCTACAAAAATATTCATATAAATAAATATTTATTCGTTAATCATTTTATAGGGAAAATACTACTGAAAAACATTTATTATTAGAATATAAGAGCCAAATATTTAGCAAAATGAAATTTACATTTATTTACAGCTAAAAACATTTTATTATTATTATTTAAACCATTTTCTACCAAACCATTTTCTACCTTCGCGCCAACATCATAGAGTAACAATTGCCAACAGATTCTCGCCAAAAATCTCCAAGCTATCATCACATACGTTAAACTACAAAGTAAAAGTGACATGAGAATTAAGTTTGGGCCAAACTGGCAACCCTGATACTCACTATATTACTACACCATGACACTCACACAAAATCAGAAAAAAGCATAAACAAAATTTCATCGCCTCGCAGCGTGCCCCAATGGGTGCTTAAAATCAATTTAGTGTTCCACGCCCACCCTGTCTGCCCCCGCACAAACGTCAACATCACCAAGACCGCCTGCACACTCGCCAAACACAGTCATCCTCTCTCTCTGTGTGGGCACCAGTAACACTCTGTGAAGACATACTATACTATGTAACATCTTCAAGCCAAAGAAGAACTATCTTCCCCTGCCTTTTATTTATTTTCCTTCTTGAAGACTTTTTAAAAGTAAAAGCAGCCACATGTTTATGTGGACAGTTAAAATGTTTTTGCTTTCTGATGCAAGTGTCTCGTGAATATTTCTATTTCTTTCTTTGTGAAAGTGCATGTGGAAGAAACATACAAGAAGAAAGAGAAAAAGAAAAAGTTGGGCGTTTTGAAAGGTATAGGTAAAACCCCCCATTGGCACACCTTATCACAGTAATGAGGTCTTACAGTAAGGTTGGGTTGCGACCTTTGGACTCGCTAGTTTATGGCCAAAGAGTTTATTTATTTGGCTGTGTTTTCTGTGGATTTATTTAAAGTCTTGAAGAGCCATTCGTGTGAATTGCTTTTTGGAGCTTTCAAGTGCTTCGTAGTTTTTATGCAATTGTCAACTTATATGCGTTATGATGATTTTGATAAATCCATGCATAAAAATCAATGACAATACATTATTTAATATCTTAAAAAAAGAGGTAAACTTTCTTCTATTGTGAAATTTGACAAAAATATTTTATTTTAAACATTAATGGTGTAGTGCGCATTAAATTGCGCAGCAGCTTTCATATGCACTCTCTGCTTGCTATATAGGCCTCTGACGATTTGTCAGAAGTTTTGCAACAGCGTTTGGTGACACGTTGCGCGAAATGCCGTGGCACCTTTGAAACAGTTTGCCGATCACGCCTTTGATGCTACCAAACATACCTTATAGGGGATGTCGCCATTTTGAGCATTTATTGTAAACATTGAATCAAAGAATCACCTTGTAATGATGTCAAAAAACAATGTTTTTATTTCCATGTCTCAATTTTGTGTGTTCGTGCCACAACGCGTCACTTCCTACCCTACATTCCTGTACAAAAAATAAATGGGTACTTACGTATTAACGGTACCTTGGCGACAGACTTGGCGGTTTTTAAGTGTCGCCAATCTTTATTAATTGGAATAAAAATATTTTGAAAGCGTTTTGATTTTAAATGAAGTGTTTCATATATATTTTATTATTTGGAACAAAAATTTTAAGTGTAGATTGGAGCCAAATCTGTAGCTGCGGTTGGCGCGTGTGCTCTTTATTGGCGCAACTGTCGCCAAGGTACCGTTAATACTTAAGTACCAATAAATATGTTTTGATAAGCTGTACCACTCTTCAAAGTTTGTCTCATTATCATTGAAATATTCTGTATATGCCGAAATCATTTTTTTAATTACGTCGAGGACTGGGACGTATCGACTTGCGAGCAGCCGAATGCAAACTAGCTTTGAAAAATACAAATCGTGTGGGTTGCACCGACGAACGCTTTTATTCATTTAGTACTACCCAGTAGGCACGTGTAGCTAAGATATGCTACAGACGCGAGTAACACTACCCCCACAACACTCTACGATCCTATTAGACCGGGGGGATTTGGTAGTAGGCAGATGGCCTTGGTCCACCACGTGGCTGTTGCGCCAATGAAGAAGATAAATTACTTTAGCTCCATAGTATAGCAATTGAGTATCCGTATGAGTAGGAATCTGGAATGCGTATCAGTATCCGGAATCCATTTTAAACCTACGGTTTAAGTGGATTCCGAATCACTACAAACATCCATGGCACCGCCGGGCGCCAGAACGCTAGTCACTCGGCCAGCAGGTCCTACCTACCTACCTAGCTCTAACTCAATTGTAAGTCTTTTCTCAATTTGTGACGTGCCACTACTATGTATAAGCCCATATGCGAGTCCACAGTAGAAAGAGGGTAGACGGAAACAAAGTCGAATGTAATTGGAATTTCTCCTTTTTTATACACCATACGGATATCCATTGATATACTATGGAGCTCCAGTAATTTATCTTTTTCTTCATTGGCACAACAGCCCCATCGTAGGCCAAGGCCATCTGCCTACTGGCAGATTTCGAGACAGGATATGTTTTTTCTTTTCACGGAGTAGGGTTGCCAGTCTTATGCCCAACAGTCATGTTATACCAGGACCTTCGGTTTAAATTGAATTCCGAACCACTACAAGTATCCATAGCACCGTTCGAATTCGAACCCGAAAACTGTGGCACCCAGTGCCAGGGCGCTAGTCACTTGGCCATCAGGCCCCTATGCTGAAATCTGAAGTCATATGAATTGCCGACATATGCATTCCTTTCAAATTTAGCATTCAATGTATAATAATTTTTTTATTTCAAACATTAGAGCATTTTGAAAGGTTTTACTGAGGTAATCTTGTTAAAAATAAAAATATAATCTATTCAATTTTTATGAGCGAATTCTCTTCCGATCTGTTAGCTTAAGAGGTTCATTCCATGACTTTAGCCAAAGTGAATACCTCTTGGAGGTCGCCACCAATTCATGCATGGTACGCCGCCAAATATCCTGGTATGTCCTTGCAATGCTCCTGTCCTAGACCTGCTCAAACGGCTTTAGCTAGACTAAGGACTGGCCACACTAAGAGTTTGACCTTCAATGGAGACGAGAAGACATATGCCCTTTGTCATTGTTCGACCATCGCGTCTCCCTCTCATCTCATCGATTGTATTGGTGCCTCAGTGAGGCAACTGTCGAATAAGGGGAGGACAGTTTACGATCTATTGATGCAGCATGATCTACTGGACTTGGTTTAGGATTCTAAATCAAGGGGATAAGCAACAACAACAACAACATGAGCGAATTCAAGATTTCCTGAAATGTGGAAAAAATAAATAAATGCTTTCCGATTTTATTTTTCAAGCTTAATCGCTGCAGAGACCAACCTGTTCTAAAAGCACAATAAACCGACATCGCTTTAAAAGAAAGGAAGTTACTTATTTTAAATACAGTCAAAAGGAAGTGAAAGCCCTTTTTAAAATGGCTATCCCTAACAAAAATTGAAAAAAAAAATGCCCAATTGATAACTTAATGGCAAAAATCAAATACCTCAAAAAACAGAATGGTTGAATTTAAAACAAAGAATTCACCATTCGTTGAAGTATTTTTGAAATCAAACTTTTAATCCAGTTTTTTTTTAAAAGTTTAAGAAATAAATATGTTTTAAAATTCTGAAAGGAATAGACTCGCTTAATTCATTTCTTGAAAAGTCTGGAGAATAAATATTTTGTGAAAACAGATTTATTTTTTTGCCGGCTTGTTTAGAATTTGGACTTCTGCTTTTAGAGAAATTAAAGGAAATTGTACCAGTTCGAACTTTTTCTCATTTACTCTGATGGATTTTGATGTTAACTATATTATATTCGTACTAACTACATTATTAGCAGCAAGGCCGTTTATTATTAGGTATGTTTTTCATTGTTTTTTCATTTTTCATAATCATTGACATCTCTTAAACAAAAAATAATTAGTTTTTCAAATCATAAAAATATTATTAAATTATTTTCGATCAGCAAGGGAAATCGATGAAATAATTTTAATAATAATGAATTAATATTATTTATCAAACAAAGTAAGCACTGTATGTTTACTGTATTGATTAATGAATATATAATGAACTGTTGTATTATGTTTACTGTGTATTGATTAATGAAAACGATAAGCGGATGGCAATAAATTATAATTGAAGACTACTATCATGAGTAGCATAATTGACATCAACAAATCTTTATTATCAATCTTATAACGAAGGTCTTTAAATAGATTCATAGAAAAAAAAATAAAGTTTAGAGTGTACAAACAAATTTACCAAAATAAAATTGAATAATTTATTACTAACACATTAATGATCATTGTGTGTGTTAATATATTTTACCACAGACAATGATCATCACATTGACTGATCAATTCTTCAATTTTATTTTAATTGTCCTTGAAAGTTTGTTAATATTAAAAGTGAATCACTTACAAACTATTGAAAAAAGAGGGAATAAGTGTGTTAAATATTTTTTTTTCCAATGCAACTGGCAAACAGACATGGACGTCTTTGGTTGCCTATAAGGGCTGCACAGATGTCACTCACTTTGCATTACCCAGGGGGCGCGTGTAACTTGATGGTAAGCCACGGACGCGGAGTAACAATGCCCCCGCAGCGCTCTACGATCCTATTAGGACCGGGACCTACAGCTTAAAGTGGATTCCGAACCACTACAACACCCATGGGCAAAGCCGGGATTTGAACCCGACACCTGTGGTACCGAACGCCAGAGCGCTAGCCATTCGGCCATCAGGCTCCCAGTGTGTTAAATATATATATATATGTGTGTGTGTATGTGTGTGTGTGTGTGTGTGTGCGTGCGCATAAATGTATGTGTGCGGGTGTATGTGTGTTTCCCTTTAGATCGTGTAGCCTGAAGCCAGAGAGTGTGAAGCTAGAACTTAATTGAAAGTTAAAGAAAAAGTATCAATGTACGTTTATGCATGTTTGCTACAGGAGTATGTAGCTAGAGGTTAACCGAGGACAGTTAAAAGAAATGTATCGAAGTTGCATTTACGTATGATTGAGTGTATAGCTGGAGCTTAACTGAGGACAGTTAAAAGAAATGTATCGTAGTTGCATTTACGTATGATTGAGTGTATAGCTGGAGCTTAACTGAGGACAGTTAAAAGAAATGTATCGAAGTTGCATTTACGTATGATTGAGTGTATAGCTGGAGTTTAACTGAGGACAGTTAAAAGAAATGTATCGTAGTTGCATTTACGTATGGTTGAGTGTATAGCTGGAGCTTAACTGAGGACAGTTAAAAGAAATGTATCGAAGTTGCATTTACGTATGATTGAGTGTATAGCTGGAGCTTAACTGAGGACAGTTAAAAGAAATGTATCGAAGTTGCATTTACGTATGATTGAGTGTATAGCTGGAGCTTAATTGAGGTCAGTTAAAGAAAAAGTATTGAAGTTGGGTTTATGTATATTTGTTGCAAGAGTGTGTAACTAGAGCTTAAATGAGAACACTTCAAGAAAAAGTATTGAAGTCGAGTTTATGTACGTTTGTTGTAGATGCGTATTTAAAGTTTAAATGAGAAGAATTAAAGAAATTGTATCGAATTTGCTTTTAGGTATGTTTAATATATGAATGTGTAGCTACAGAAAAAATGAGAGTTAAAGAAAATTTATTGAGCTTGTATTTATGTATGCTTGTTGCAAGAGTGAGCAGCTAGAGCTTAACTGAAGACAATTGAAGAAAATGTATTGAAGTTGTGTTTATGTATGCTTGTTGCAAGAGTGTATAACCGAAGCAGAGAGTGCGTAGCTAAAGCTGAGATGAGAAGAGTTGGATATGCCACACATAAAATGAATGTATTGAATGCATAGTCAAATCGGTTCTTTACCACGAATGTTAAATAGTTTATTTTTCTGTCGTGCAAAACAATGTCTACAAAAAGTAAAATAATATATGTATTTTTTTTTTATTTTGCTATCACTTTTAAATCTAATTTTATATTTATATATTTTTCTTCTTATTTCGCATTAACAGAGATGTTGATAACTCTTTACACATACTTTTTTTCATATCAATGAACACACATTTTTCAATCAAGTTGAAAAGATTATGATTTATTTAATACAAAACAAACAATAATAAGATGCGAAGTTTGATCAAATCAAACAATGAAAATAAGATCTTTGGCATAGTCTTCCGAAATTCTTCAGTTAGTGAAGTCTCAGGCGTAGAACAGACCGGCTGCTGTCAGCATGGCCAACAGCACCACGACAGAGGACAGCGTGGTGATGTGGAAGAAAGAGAAGCCCACCCAGAAAACAAACGAATTGCAATAATCTGAAGATGTCCGGTCAGACTCCTCTGGTGGCAGAATGCTGTATACCTTCACCAAACCTGAAAACAATTATTTAAAAATGAAATGGGCAATTATCTTTATTCAATTTATTGATCAGAAAACATATTAGACGAACATTCAAAAGACAGTCTGTTAACCAAATCTGAAAAAAAAACTTGAAATGAATTGTACAATTATCATTATTTAATTTATTGATCAGAAAACATATCAGACGAACATTCAAAAGACAGTCTCTCTATTAACCAAATCTGAAAACAATTATTTGAAATGAAGTGCACAATTATCTTTATTTAATTTATTGATCAGAAAACATATCAGACGAACATTCAAAAGACAGTCTCTCTATTAACCAAATCTGAAAACAATTATTTGAAATGAAATGGACAAATATCTTTATTTAATTTATTGATCAGAAAACATATTAGACGAACATTCAAAAGACAGTCTGTTAACCAAATCTGAAAACAATTATTTGAAATGAAGTGGACAATTATCTTTATTTAATTTATTGATCAGAAAACATATCAGACGAACATTCAAAAGACAGTCTGTTAACCAAATCTGAAAACAATTATTTGAAATGAAGTGGACAATTATCTTTATTTAATTTATTGATCAGAAAAAACATATCAGACGAACATTCAAAAGACAGTCTCTCTATTAACCAAATCTGAAAACAATTATTTGAAATGAAGTGGACAATTATCTTTATTTAATTTATTGATCAGAAAACATATCAGACGAACATTCAAAAGACAGTCTCTCTATTAACCAAATCTGAAAACAATTATTTGAAATGAAATGGACAAATATCTTTATTTAATTTATTGATCAGAAAACATATTAGACGAACATTCAAAAGACAGTCTGTTAACCAAATCTGAAAACAATTATTTGAAATGAAGTGGACAATTATCTTTATTTAATTTATTGATCAGAAAACATATCAGACGAACATTCAAAAGACAGTCTGTTAACCAAATCTGAAAACAATTATTTGAAATGAAGTGGACAATTATCTTTATTTAATTTATTGATCAGAAAACATATCAGACGAACATTCAAAAGACAGTCTCTATTAACCAAATCTGAAAACAATTATTTGAAATGAAGTGGACAATTATCTTTATTTAATTTATTGATCAGAAAACATATCAGACGAACATTCAAAAGACAGTCTCTATTAACCAAATCTGAAAACAATTATTTGAAATGAAATGGACAAATATCTTTATTTAATTTATTGATCAGAAAACATATTAGACGAACATTCAAAAGACAGTCTGTTAACCAAATCTGAAAACAATTATTTGAAATGAAGTGGACAATTATCTTTATTTAATTTATTGATCAGAAAACATATCAGACGAACATTCAAAAGACAGTCTCTCTATTAACCAAATCTGAAAACAATTATTTGAAATGAAATGGACAAATATCTTTATTTAATTTATTGATCAGAAAACATATTAGACGAACATTCAAAAGACAGTCTGTTAACCAAATCTGAAAACAATTATTTGAAATGAAGTGGACAATTATCTTTATTTAATTTATTGATCAGAAAACATATCAGACGAACATTCAAAAAGACAGTCTATTAACCAAATCTGAAAACAATTATTTGAAATGAAGTGGACAATTATCTTTATTTAATTTATTGATCAGAAAACATATCAGACGAACATTCAAAAGACAGTCTCTATTAACCAAATCTTTTTTAATTTATTGAAAACAATTATTTGAAATGAAATGGACAATTATCTTTATTTAATTTATTGATCAGAAAACATATTAGACGAACATTCAAAAGACAGTCTATTAACCAAATCTGAAAACAATTATTTGAAATGAAGTGGACAATTATCTTTATTTAATTTATTGATCAGAAAACATATCAGACGAACATTCAAAAGACAGTCTCTCTATTAACCAAATCTGAAAACAATTATTTGAAATGAAATGGACAAATATCTTTATTTAATTTATTGATCAGAAAACATATTAGACGAACATTCAAAAGACAGTCTGTTAACCAAATCTGAAAACAATTATTTGAAATGAAGTGGACAATTATCTTTATTTAATTTATTGATCAGAAAACATATCAGACGAACATTCAAAAGACAGTCTCTCTATTAACCAAATCTGAAAACAATTATTTGAAATGAAGTGGACAATTATCTTTATTTAATTTATTGATCAGAAAACATATCAGACGAACATTCAAAAGACAGTCTCTATTAACCAAATCTGAAAACAATTATTTGAAATGAAATGGACAAATATCTTTATTTAATTTATTGATCAGAAAACATATTAGACGAACATTCAAAAGACAGTCTGTTAACCAAATCTGAAAACAATTATTTGAAATGAAGTGGACAATTATCTTTATTTAATTTATTGATCAGAAAACATATCAGACGAACATTCAAAAGACAGTCTCTATTAACCAAATCTGAAAACAATTATTTGAAATGAAATGGACAAATATCTTTATTTAATTTATTGATCAGAAAACATATTAGACGAACATTCAAAAGACAGTCTGTTAACCAAATCTGAAAACAATTATTTGAAATGAAGTGGACAATTATCTTTATTTAATTTATTGATCAGAAAACATATCAGACGAACATTCAAAAGACAGTCTCTCTATTAACCAAATCTGAAAACAATTATTTGAAATGAAGTGGACAATTATCTTTATTTAATTTATTGATCAGAAAACATATCAGACGAACATTCAAAAGACAGTCTCTCTATTAACCAAATCTGAAAACAATTATTTGAAATGAAGTGGACAATTATCTTTATTTAATTTATTGATCAGAAAACATATTAGACGAACATTCAAAAGACAGTCTCTCTATTAACCAAATCTGAAAACAATTATTTGAAATGAAGTGGACAATTATCTTTATTTAATTTATTGATCAGAAAACATATCAGACGAACATTCAAAAGACAGTCTCTCTATTAACCAAATCTGAAAACAATTATTTGAAATGAAATGGACAAATATCTTTATTTAATTTATTGATCAGAAAACATATTAGACGAACATTCAAAAGACAGTCTGTTAACCAAATCTGAAAACAATTATTTGAAATGAAGTGGACAATTATCTTTATTTAATTTATTGATCAGAAAACATATCAGACGAACATTCAAAAGACAGTCTCTCTATTAACCAAATCTGAAAACAATTATTTGAAATGAAATGGACAAATATCTTTATTTAATTTATTGATCAGAAAACATATTAGACGAACATTCAAAAGACAGTCTGTTAACCAAATCTGAAAACAATTATTTGAAATGAAGTGGACAATTATCTTTATTTAATTTATTGATCAGAAAACATATCAGACGAACATTCAAAAGACAGTCTCTATTAACCAAATCTGAAAACAATTATTTGAAATGAAGTGGACAATTATCTTTATTTAATTTATTGATCAGAAAACATATCAGACGAACATTCAAAAGACAGTCTCTCTATTAACCAAATCTGAAAACAATTATTTGAAATGAAATGGACAAATATCTTTATTTAATTTATTGATCAGAAAACATATTAGACGAACATTCAAAAGACAGTCTGTTAACCAAATCTGAAAACAATTATTTGAAATGAAGTGGACAATTATCTTTATTTAATTTATTGATCAGAAAACATATCAGACGAACATTCAAAAGACAGTCTCTCTATTAACCAAATCTGAAAACAATTATTTGAAATGAAATGGACAAATATCTTTATTTAATTTATTGATCAGAAAACATATTAGACGAACATTCAAAAGACAGTCTGTTAACCAAATCTGAAAACAATTATTTGAAATGAAGTGGACAATTATCTTTATTTAATTTATTGATCAGAAAACATATCAGACGAACATTCAAAAGACAGTCTCTCTATTAACCAAATCTGAAAACAATTATTTGAAATGAAGTGGACAATTATCTTTATTTAATTTATTGATCAGAAAACATATCAGACGAACATTCAAAAGACAGTCTCTATTAACCAAATCTGAAAACAATTATTTGAAATGAAATGGACAAATATCTTTATTTAATTTATTGATCAGAAAACATATTAGACGAACATTCAAAAGACAGTCTGTTAACCAAATCTGAAAACAATTATTTGAAATGAAGTGGACAATTATCTTTATTTAATTTATTGATCAGAAAACATATCAGACGAACATTCAAAAGACAGTCTCTATTAACCAAATCTGAAAACAATTATTTGAAATGAAGTGGACAATTATCTTTATTTAATTTATTGATCAGAAAACATATCAGACGAACATTTAAAAGACAGTCTCTCTATTAACCAAATCTGAAAAAAAATTATTTAAAAATGAAGTGCTCAACTTTCTTTATTTGATTTATTGATCAAAAAACATATTAGCCGAACATTTAAAGGACGGTCTCTTTATTAACCAAACCTGAAAATAATTATTTAAAAATGAAGTGAATAATTATCTTCATTTAATTTATTGAGCAGAAAAAATAGACGAACGTTTAAAAGACAGCCCCTTCTGTGGATAAAATCCTGTACACAAACTAAATCTGAAAACAATTATTTTGAAATTAAATGAGCATTTATCTTTATTTAATTTATTCATCAGAAACGTTTTAGATGTTTTTTTTCTCTTCTGGGTATATAAATTGCTGTACACATTAACCAAACCTGAAAACAATAATTTAAAAATGAAGTTAGGCAATTATCTTAATTTAATTTTATGAACAGAAAATGTATTATACGGCCATTTAACAGACACTCACTTTTAGGTATAAAATACTGTACACATTAACCAAATACGAAAACAATTATATAAAAGTGAATGATGATGATGATGATCATGTTGCAGATTATTGGTGCTATTGGTCAAGGGCCTTATCTCCGGTGGTAACAAACATAAAAGAATGAAAAAGCATTGGCAATGCCCTGTAGTTAAAGGGAGTCAGTAAGAATTAAAAAAATATATAAAATTTCAAAATTGAATTTAGATAGGTTATATACTTATGTTATAGACTTTTATTATAATATTCTTAGTTCTTTTAAAATTAAAGTGCGGTTGATATTGTTCGATCTCTTGAATGGCCAGATGTTAGTGGTTGTCAATATTATTGAAGAATATTTCTGAAAGACTCTTCCAGCACTTTTTGAGAGATAACATGATATTTAAAATGAAATGAACAATTAATTATCTTTATATAATTTATTGATCAGAAAACATATTAAACAAATATTTAAAAACATTCTTCCGGGTATAAAATCTTGCACCCATTAACCAAATCTGAAAACAATTATTTAAAAATAATGTACTCAATTATCTTTATTTAATTTTATGAACAGAAAATTTATTTGATGCACATTTATATTTGATGCACATTTATATTTGATGCACAGTATATATTTGCTTTCGTTTTGGTGTATGGTTAGTCATATAAAAAATTTTAGAGGTAAATAAGGAGATAAATTATTAAATCAATGAATTTTAATTTAATTTTGAAAGATTCCTTTTCATAAATCATCTTGTTAATTATCCTTCAAAATCAATTATTTTGTTTTTATTTTTCAAAAATAGATACATAATTTAAATTAATTTAAGTAAAATCTAGATTAAATTCCACAAACTATACCTTACAATATAGTCTGTAAGCCATCAATAGCATACTTAGTATGTAAGGCATCAACATAATGTGTTAGCCATCAATAGCATAAATAGTGTGTAAGTCATCAACAGTACATATAGAGAGTCATCAACAACATATATATTGTTTAAGCCATAAACAACATACATGGTGTGTAAGCCATCAACAGCAGAAATAATGTGACAGCCATCGATAGCAAACATGGTTTGTAAACCCTCAACAACGTGTGTAAGTCATCTATAACGTATATAGAGTATAAGTCATCAACAGCATACATAGTATGTAAACCACCAACAGCACATATAGTTTATTAACCATCGATAGCCAGCATGGTGTGTAAACCATCAAAAACAACATACATAATGAGTTACTCATCATTGACATACGTTGTATAAGCCATCAGCAACATATATAGTGTGTAAACCATCAACAACATACATAAATTATAAGCCATCAACAACAAACATGGTGTGTAAACCATCAACAATATACATTGTGTAAGTCATCAACAACATACATATAATGTGTAAAGCATCAACCCATATATAGAGTGTAAGCATGCCATCAACAGTTATTGTGTGTAAACTATCAATAACATGCATAGTGTGTAAATCATCAACATACACTGAAGTGACAAAAGTCATGGGATAGCAATATGCAAATTTTCAGATGGCAGTAGCATCGCGTAGAACAGGTATAAATTCGCAGTGCTTTCGTAGAGCTTTCATTTCTGTTCAAGTTATTCATGTGAAGAGGTTTTGACGTGATGATGACCGCACGACGGGAATTAACAGACTTTGAACGCGGAATGTTAGTTGGAGCTAGACGCATGGGTCATGCCAATTCGGAAATCGTTAGGGAATTCAACATTCCCAGATCCACTGTGTCAAGAGTGTGCCGAGAGCATGAAATTTCAGGCATAACATCCCACCATGGACGGCGCAGTGGTCGACCGCCTGCACTTAACGACCGAGACCGGCGACGTCTGCAAAGAGTCGTAAATTCTAACAGACAAGCAACACTGCGCCAAATAACCGCAGAAATCAATGTGGGACGTACAAGGGACTTGTCTGTTAGAACTGTGCGGAGAAATTTGGCTTTCTTGGGCTATTCCAGCAGAAGACCGACTCGAGTGCCTTTACTGACAGAACGACATCGCTTGCAGCGACTCTCGTGGGCACGTGAGCATATCGGTTGGTCCCTAGATGAATGGAAAACCGTGGCCTGGTCCGATGAGTCACGATTTCAGTTGGTAAGAGCTGATGGTAGGGTTCGAGTGTAGCGCAGACCCCACGAAGCCATAGACCCAAACTGTCAGCAAGGCACTGTTCAAGCTGGTGGTGGCTCCGTAATGGTGTGGGCTGTTTTTTCATGGCATGGACTTGGTCCTCTGGTGCGACTGGACCGAACATTGACTGGAAATGCTTATGTTCAGCTACTTGGAGATCACTTGCAGCCATTCATGGACTTCATGTACCCAAACAACGATGGGAGTTTTATGGATGACAATGCGCCATGTCACCGGGCCACAACTGTTCGCGATTGGTTTGAAGAACATTCTGGACAATTCCAACGAATGATCTGGCCACCTAGATCGCCCGACATGAATCCCATCGAGCATTTATGGGACATCATCGAGAGGTCTGTTCGTGCCCAAACTCCTGCACCATCAACGCTTTCACAATTATGGACGTCTATCGAGACAGCATGGCTCAATATTCCTGCAGAAGACTTCCAACGACTTGTTGAGTCCATGCCACGTCGAGTTGCTGCACTTCGCCGGGCGAAAGGAGGGCCGACACGATATTAAGAGGTATCCCATGACTTTTGTCACTTCAGTGTATATAATGTGTAAACCATCAACAGCATACATAGTGTATAAATAATCAATGACATACATAGTGTGTATTTCATCAGCACCATACGTACCATATATGTGAATGAAGAATAAAGTAAATCTGGACACTCTGATAATGTCCTGCAGATTTTCTTTGAGGGAGGGTCGTTTGGTCACAGTGGCGACGATGCTCATGCCGTTGACAACTGCATCAATCACGCCGCTCACCACCTGGGCAACCGGTATTATGTTTGAAAATTTGCAGTCATGGACCAGAAGGATTCCTACAATAACACAATTTTTCCAATAGTAGCAAACTGCCATTCATATAAAAAAAGAAACAACCATTAACATTTGAATAATTATAACAACTGCTTTTTAATACGCTCTTATTAGTTTGTAACCGACTCGTTCGGCTCGATTTTGCTCTACTTTAAGCGATAAGATTTAATTTAAACCTAGTAGACTTACCAAAGAACTGACAACAATAAAATATTTTGATAAGTTTATTATCTCATCATGATTAGGATCGCCACGATTAGTGATTTTATTTTAACTTATGAACAGCAATTTAACCCATGTAGAATGAAAGTAGCTCAAGACATTCAAACCTACGTGGGACAGTGGCACAACGGATAACGCGCCTGGCTATGGATCAGGGGATTCTCTGTTCGAATCCTGGCTGGCTCAACGTATTCGCATTTAGCTTTTGTTTTAATCACAATTAAATTATTGTAAGAATTATAGTTCCAGTCCTCCGTACCGGGACCTCATTTAAATATTATAGTTAAAAAACACTCTTTTAGAGTTAATCAAGCTAATAAATTATAGTTTAAAAAAAAACTAAAAAACACGCTTTTAGAGTTAATCAAAGTAAAAAGTAAAAAATAAATTATAGTTTAAAAGCACTAAAAAACATGCTTTTAGAGTTAATCAATCTAAAAAGTAAAAAATAATTGTTAACATAAGAATAAAATGACTGACGAGAAAATGAATGTCACTGTTCTAAAAGCGTGGGGTGCTCGATATCAATCGTTATAATTTTTCACTCGTTTCATTCCGAAATGCAGAATTAGTTTTAAAATGTCATACAAAGCACCCCACGCTTTTAGAACAGTGACATTCCTTTTCCCGTCAGTCATTTTATTCTTATGTTAACAAGTATTTTTTACTTTTTAATTTGATTAACTCTAAAAGCGTGTTTTTTAATTTTTTTAACCTATTAATTTATTCTAAATAAATTCACAGTCTTGTTGCAGAAGTAATTAAAAAGATTTGGTAGAGTTAATAATTGTAATCGTGAAAAAAATAAAGGTATTTCCATTGTGAAGAAAACTCCTGGAGTTTCTAGAAAGGGATATATCTAATCATTAAAATCTAGGAGAACAAAAGAATTTTCACACTGGTGTATAGGTGATACCAAAGGTGATCTAAACTCTAAAAAAATGTATGCCTTATTTTGAGTAACTTATTTTTTAATTACTGTAATATGATGCAATTTTTTCAAAGTTGTTGAAATTAATTTGGTTTCAATGTATATATTATATATAAATAAACTATAAATTATTAAATATGTCGAGGGTGAAAATGTATAGCTTGCATTATTTTTATAATCATCGTTATATATTATCTGAAAAAAGGCAAATATTTCTAAGTAAGATCGAAATAAAAGCATACTGATTTGAGCTTATTTGTCATTACTACTACTACACCACACCTAAAGCTGAACACAGGACATACAGTTTGGGAATGATGTGGGTGAGAAGTCTGGCTGGGCTCTGTGACGCTTTTATAGTCATATGAGATCGGAATCAACGGCTTAAAGTGGATACCGAACCACTACAAGCATCCATGACACCGCCGGGATTTTAACCCAAAACCTGTGGCGATGCTAAACATATTGTTACAACCTCCATAGAGTTTATTCGTTTTAGTCTAGCATCGCTCGTTAAGTTTCAAATCCTTGTTTAAGCCCGTAGTTCACTTGTTTCAGAAGCCTTAAATGCTAATGTAATGAAGTGAATTGGTACGATGTTTCATTTTGTGATAGCCAGACTTTTTTATGTTGCGCGTTTGCAGTTCATATGGATCATTATTATGATTATAAAATAAATTGCTTTAAACAGTTATTAGGATTTAATACTCAGAAGTCCATTCATTTAATAGAATCCAAAGAACCACTAAAAACAAATCACTGCCCCGACGACATTGCCACAAACCCACCAAATGATTTAAAAGTGGAAGCAATTCCCCTCCTTTTCAAGAATGCATTGCTCCATGTCAACAAAGGGAACAATTTTCCCACCATCTATCTCAAAAGTAGATAAACTGTAGCGCGTATTTCAATTATTTGGGCATCTAGTGGCTTCTATTTCAATATTTTGAATACAAGTAGCATCTATTTCAATATTTTGAATACAAGTAGCATCTATTTCAATATTTTGAATACAAGTAGCATCTATTTTAATATTTTGAATACAAGTAGCATCTATTTCAATATTTTGAATACAAGCAGCATCTATTTCAATATTTTGAATACAAGTAGCATCTATTTCAATATTTTGAATACAAGCAGCATCTATTTCAATATTTTGAATACAAGTAGCATCTATTTAAATATTTTGAATACAAGTAGCATCTATTTCAATATTTTGAATACAAGTAGCATCTATTTCAATATTTTGAATACAAGTAGCATCTATTTCAATATTTTGAATACAAGTAGCATCTATTTCAATATTTTGAATACAAGTAGCATCTATTTCAATATTTTGAATACAAGCAGCATCTATTTCAATATTTTGAATACAAGCAGCATCTATTTCAATATTTTGAATACAAGTAGCATCTATTTCAATATTTTGAATACAAGTAGCTTCTATTTCAATATTTTGAATACAAGTAGCTTCTATTTCAATATTTTGAATACAAGTAGCATCTATTTCAATATTTTGAATACAAGTAGCATCTATTTCAATATTTTGAATACAAGCAGCATCTATTTCAATATTTTGAATACAAGCAGCGTCTATTTCAATATTTTGAATACAAGCAGCATCTATTTCAATATTTTGAATACAAGTAGCATCTATTTCAATATTTTGAATACAAGTAGCATCTATTTCAATATTTTGGATACAAGTAGTATCTATTTCAATATTTTGAATACAAGCAGCATCTATTTCAATATTTTGAATACAAGTAGCATCTATTTCAATAATTTGGACATCCAGTGGCCTCTATTTCTATAATTTAAAAACAAATAGCATCTATTTCAATAATTTGAATACAAGTAGCATCTATTTCAATAATTTGGACATCCAGTGGCCTCTATTTCAGTAATTTGGACACAAGTAGCATCTATTTCAGTAATTTGGACACAAGTAGCAGCTATTTCAATAATTTGGACACTGCAGACACTTTCTTGCACTATTAGCAACAGTGTTGCCAACTTACAGAGCAGTAGTGTAGAATTTTGAAATTTTCGGAAACATTTAAGTTTGTCATGTAACAGTTCCTCGTAATAGTCAAATTTTTTTCTTAAAACAAGAATAATTTAGAAGATTAAAAGAAAGCAATTACCTAGAGTTGTCACACCAACAGCAAAGATGAGGAACACAACATCCAGAAAAAGCATTTTTTCAACTGAAATCATAAAACATTTCATTTTATAAACTTGACTGAATTTTTCCTCAATGTTAAACTTAAAGAGCGTAATCGATGTGATATTATACCTTCTTCATAAACCGCTTCCATAGCAAAACAAGCATATGGTAAAAAACTCAGTCTCCGCTTTTTAATTTTCAATCGAGTTCTTAAACTTAAAAGGTCATCTGGAAATTAAAACAAACTTCGTTAATAAAAGTTATACTGGTTATATAAAAAGATAAATATCATCCTAATTTTAAAAAACGCATATATTAATTTAAGAAAAGGCAACTTTTAGCTCTTAGAGGTAAAAAATAGTAACAGATAATCAGTTATAGTAATATGATGACCAAAAATAGTAACAGATAGATCTATATCAATAACTGAAATATTAGTAGTTATTGGATTATTGGTGGTATATATAATTTGATTTAATTATTGAGGATATATATAACATTGAAATATTGGTGGTATAAATAACTGATTTAAATATTGGTGGTATATATAACTGATTAATTTATTGGTGAGATATATAATTGATTGAACTATTGGTCGTATGTATAATCTGAATTATTGAAGAATGTATTCCTTCTTTATTCGAAAATTTACAGATTTCCCATGAATCTAAGCTGAATTATGCATGCCACAAAACTAAAAAAATCATAATCATCCCCAAAGAAACACACGTATATTTATATATATCATCTCTCTCTTTGAGAGAGAGATTAGATAGATAGATGATATATTTATTGGTAGCATTAGTGAATTGCATCACCCTCGATCCAATGTCCTATGCCCCCCCTCTACAATACCCATTGAATCTTGTTCTCTTGTTGCTCATCACCTCCTGATGCCATCTCCAATGTCTTTTTGACTTTTCCTTATTTGACATCTGTCTGCCCTCCTCCAATACCCATTTGAATCGTGTTCCTCATTCGACCTCTTTTCCCCCTCCCTCCAATACCCATTTGACCTTTATTTCTGATTTGATTCCTTGCTGCCTGCTCCCACCAATGCCCATATAACCTTTTTTTCCTTCATTTGATTTCATTCCCGCAGCCTTCCAATGCCCATTTGACCCTTCTTCCTCTTTTGGCCTTCTGCTCTCCTGTCCATTTGACCTGTGATCCCTATTTGTACTCTTTTTGCTTCTCCATTTGACGCGTGCTCCTCAGATTTCTTGCTCCCCTCCCCCTCTTCAATGTCCATTTGACTTTCATTTCCCATTTCACCCATTGCTGTTTGCTCTCTCCAATGCCCATGTGATTCCTGTTGCTCAAGCTACCTGTTCCCTGCAATGCGCATTCGTTTCTTGTTCCTCATTTGATCCGTTGCTGCTTCCCGTCTTTAATGCCCATTTGACAACCCTTCCCCTCTTCAGTGTCCATTTGACTCTTGTTCCTCTTTTGGTCTTTTTTGCTGTTCCCCAATGACACTTGTTGAAGCATCGCTAACGTTAATAACTTCATTTAATTGTGAACTGCTTGTGATTTCTAAATCAATACAAACAACTATTGGAATAATCTTTAAACAAATTAATACAAACATAACAAAAACTAATTTCAAAAATAGCTTACCTGATATTTCAGAATCTTGACCATAAGGATTTCGTGGCACTATGTGTTCCGTTGAAGCAAAGGATTCAGGATTTGGAAATCCGTGCATCACATTTTCGTACTGGATCACTTCCACGTCCTCGACGGGGCTGAATCTCTTGAAGGTGGATGTTTGTCCTGCACGTGATTCCTCAGGACAATTGTCCTTCGAAGTTGAAGCTCCTTCCGTGGAAATGTCAAGATGGGTTTCCGCAAACTGCCACGGCGGTTTCAGAACTATTTCTTGGCCCAAAGTGGACAATTCCAACGTTTCTGAATATTCTACATCGCTGTCTTTGGTTGTGGGTTTTTCTAGTTTAGACATGGTGAGTCAAAGGGTTACAGTTGTAGCATTCGAATAGCCTGAAAAGAGTGCATCAAGTGAATCCAGAAAGAAACGCCAAGATAATTAATATTTTGGTAAAACTTCATAAAAATTAATGCTTCGTAATTTCCTGTCTGTAATTTCGAGATTTTATGCTTTATAAAAAAACCTTAAGATTTCAAGGTCAGATATTTGCTACTTTCTAGAAATTTCATAAAACTCAATTTTATAAACTCGACGCCTAAAATGTTTTTTTACCAACTAAAGTCGACAATACGTGGTATATTTGATATGCGTGATAGAAAATACGTGCTCGGTGCCATAGGTTTCGGGTTAGAGTCCCGGTGGTGCTATAGATGTAGTTGTTTGGAATCCACTTTAAACCTTAGGTCTCCATACACAGAGACCTACAGTTTAAAGTGGATCATTTACGGTTGGGACTAACTGTAGAGCGTTGGATATGACTGTATAGCGTTGGATATGACTGTATAGCGTTGGGTGTAGGGCTGACAATCCTGCTCCGTAAAAAGAAAATGTCTCATATTTCGGAATTTGCCAGTAGGCAGACGGCCTTGACCCACCACGGCTGTTGCGCCATTGAATAAAAAATACGATGATAAAAAAGAAGAAAGATAAAAAAAGATAAAGAAAACGAAAAAGATAAAAAATACGAGGGTTATATTTTAAGTAAGTATAACTTATGTATACCATGAAAAGATCTCTGATTATATTTAGAAAAATAATTTATTCTAAAAAAATAGGTGATTGTAATTTTTGCTTAATTAATTTAATTAAGGTTAATTAATTAAAAATATTTATTTATTATTCTAAAAAATAAAACTAACTAATAAAATAATTTAATTTATTTAATTAATTAATTTTAAATAATTAAAACATATTAAATGAATAATTAAACCAATCAAATAAATTAATAAAATAATTTATTTGATTAATTAGTTTTGTTATTTACTTAATTAATTAATTTAATTAATTTAATTTGTTTACTTCAATAATTTTAATTATTTAATTAATTTATTGTTAATTAATTAATGTTAATTAAAAACTAACTAATAAAATAATTTTTATTTATTTATTTTAGACTTCAAAATTTTTTAAAGAAATAATTAATTTAAAAAAAAAAAAACGTTATCTTTTTTTTTATTATTATTGTTCGTCGAGTTTCATTTTTTACTAAAATTACAAAATATTTAAAATATATAATCTTGTTACTTTTTATAACATACCAGACTTTAATAAAATGGTAAAATATGTAATGAAACTATTTTAAATGTTAATTTTTCTATAAAATTCAGTTTCACATCTTAAAAAATATTTTTTTTAAATTAAGTCCTTAAAATAAAAATAAAAAATAATAAATGGACTTCTACTTTATTTATCTGGTCAGTAGTGAAAAATTACGAACAAAATCTAAGAGACATCAATAATTAGTAGACGTCATCACCTCTGGGAGGACTTTTAGGGTAACTGGTCCCGATTTGCATGTCATATGGCCATTGTTGCCACCAAGAAGTCCGATTTTCGATGCGAGACGCTTTTACATAAATTGTCATAATCGCCATGGAGTCTCTTCGTTTCAGAAAGCAGTGACTAACAACTGATTCAAACTTCTACCCTCCTTCTCACCATATGCGTCCGCTACCACGAGACGAGCATTGTGTCTATCTGTGAGACATATTTTGATTTAGGGTTCATTTTCCGGGTTTCGAACTAAGTCTCTCTGCTACGCACTGCCCACAAAGTAGAAGGCTTTCGATAGAGTCAAATTATAGAATGTATTTATGAGAAGTTTTTAATGCGGATATGCAAGTTTCATTTCAAATATAATTTATTCACAGTAAAACGATTTCCCTCTATAACCATAGTAATAATAGTAGAAAAATAATATTAATAGCAACAATTTTTTTTGTTCTAATGCAACTGGCAGACACTTAGACACTTGTCTGTGATGCCTCAAGGCAAGCGCTGCACAGACGTTACTCTCTTTGCATTACCCAGGGGGCGCGTGTCACTTGAAGATAAGCCACGGGCGCGGAGCAATAATGCCCCCGCAACGCTCTACGATTATGTTAGACCGGGACCTACGGTTTAAAGTGGATTCCGAACCACTACACACAACCATGGCACCGCCGGGACTCGAACCCGAAACCTGTGATACCGAGCGCCAGAGCGCTAGCCACTCGGCCATTCAGGCCCTTTAATAATAATAATAATAATAATAATAATAATAATAATAATAATAATAATAATAATAATAATAATAATAATAATAATAATAATAATAATAATAATAATAATAATAATAATAATAATAAAATAACAACAACAACAACAACAACAACAAATGGACTCGACTCATGGCTTAGTGGCAACATGCGCCACTGATGAGCATCAAGTTGGAGGTTCAAGACTCCGGCGGCTTTGTTGTAGACACCATTTCAAAATACCGGGAGGGAATTCGATGACGTTTGTGATGTTCAGCATCGTTAGTCGCACTATCTGGTGAGTGTTTTTCGGATTTTCTCCCATGCGATACACAAATGCGGGGTTGTTCGTCCTTAAAAGCCCTCGCGGAAGATTCTTCAGCGACACGGAGTTAAGCAGACTTTTATCTACGGGTGCTCCATCACAGCAGAAGCTGCCCCCTTTTCCTCCTTCCATGAGACCACACGGGTTCATGGACTTGGTCTAAATGCTGCTGTCGACCAAGTGGGATAAGAAATAAAATAACAATCGGAAAATATGGAAGATAATACCCAAACCAGGGCCTGATTGGCCGAGTGGCTAGCGCTCTGGCGCTCGGTACCATAGGTTTCGGGTTCGAATATGCGCGGTGGCATGGATGTTTGTAGTGGTTCGGAATTCCCTTTAAACCGTGGGTCCCGGTCTAACACGATCATAGAGAGTGGCGGGGGTAATGTTGCTCCGCGTCCGTGGCTTATCTTCAAGCTGCACGCACCTCCTGGGTAGTGCTAAGTGAGCAATGTCTGTGCAGCGCTTGCATTAAGGCATCAAAGACAAGTGTCTAAGAGTTTGCCAGCTGCGTTAGAACAAAAAAAAATACCCAAACCAAGCCCAAACGGTGTAATAAAATGCGTCATCAAACCAAGTCCAACTGGCTAGGAAATCGACAAGAAAAGTCGAGATAAATATTCCCGTGTCTATGCCAGGTATGGACACGGTAAGTTCATATGCCGGAAAAACCATCCATTAATAGGAAAGTACATAGATATCATTCCTGTAGGGTACTGTTCGTTCAAATTGAAATGGTCCGCGATGTGGTTAAATATAGCCAGACCCCTTATTCGTGCATCCTGTGCAACGCTGAATCTGCTACATGTGTGGCGTGCCGGAATTAAATGAGTTCTGGTCAACGTGTTTGGTATTTGAAAAGAACTTTTTGTTTACCTTTTTTTAAACTTCTTTCAACAGATAATTTTAATGGTGAAGTAATTTTAAATGGTAATTTTTATTATTTTAATTATTAAGGTTGTAGTGCTGTGAGTTGGTAAAACTGGATTGAAACTGGGTGTAGTTGAGTTGAGACTTGAGGCAAAGGTTTGAGAACTCCCAGCTTTATTTACACACGCACAAACATCGCACACAAACAATTAGAGACCGATAATATTTAACACAGTTAAAGACATATAATTTTAGATTCGTGGAGGGATTCCACTTCTAAGCCGAAAGCCCAATACTCAGGTATGCGCTGGATGCGCGAAATATGCTTCTTCTCCGGGTGAGAGTCTGTAGGCCAATTGACTCTTTCTCTTGAATGATACAGGGAGCGCTCTCGCTAATGCGTAGGAGGAAGCATGGTTACAAGGTAATTTTATAATTGCGGTAATGTTAACAATTACGGTAATGTTATTAATTACGGTAATGTTAATAATTACGGTAGTGTTAATAATTATGGTAAAGTTAATAACTGAAGTAATGTTAATGTTAAATAAATAGGAATATTATCATAATTTTCATAATTGTGATAATGTTAATAGTTACGATACTTTTATAATTGCGATAATGTTAATAATTATGGTAATTTTAATATTAGTTCAATGAAATAAAAAAAAAACAATGGGTCACAATAGATTTCATATCCTTAAAAATATAATTTTTTTAAATTTTAAATAAAGAAAATAAAAACCTTTTTTAATTCTGTAAACACAGTTGTTTTACTAAATTTATAGACAATCAAGCGAATATTTTTTGTGAATTCTGTTTTCATTTCTAGAAACATTAGGATTTTCCTGTTTTCTACATAAATTAAATTGTTGTTTTCAAAACATTTCTGTGAATTCATCTTCAAATATTCCTAGAAATAACAATCATTTCGGCACGGCAAAGTGCTGTAAATAACTTCCTTGTTCTTGGATTAGCGTTTGAATTATTTTGAAATTTACTGAAAAAAAATGTGGTTAAAATGTTATTATGCAAAAAGTCTCTGAAATATAGAATCTATCCATAAAAGTTTTTCTTACCACACAATGCACAGTTTTTGTTGAAATATAAAATACTTTTAAAAAGGAGGGAAAAAGAAGTTAATTAGAATAATTTATTTTTGTTTATTTATAGAGAATTTTTAATGCAAAATAATTATCACTTCAGGACCTGATGGTCGAGTGACTAGCGCTCTGGCACTCTGTGCCATAGGTTACGGGTTCGAATCCCGCCTATGCCGTGGATGTTTATAGCGATTCGTATTCCACTTTAAACCGTAGGTACAGGTCTAATATTTTTTTTTCTAATGCACTGGCAAATACTTACACAGTTATCTTTATGCCATAATCAACAACTGCACCTCTGTTACTCATTGAGCACTGCCCAGTTGGTTTCAATCTAATATGAAAAGTGTGGGCGTTGGGCTGACAACCCTACCCTACCCAAACCCTACCTATCTTGAAATCTAACAGAGGCAGACATTCATTAATATCAAAGTTTAAAAGAAATGCACATTGAGTATTGAAGTTATGGATTAAAAATACACTTAGCCTAATGGCAAAGTAAAGTAATGTATTATATTATTATAAATTATGACTGTACAATCAATACGTAACGTACATATGTTACATTCATTATAAATTAATATGAAGAATAATCAATGTACATATGTTATATTTATTAGGCCATTACATACACTATTACATGGCTTAGTGACTAACATTTGGTGCCACAGATTTCGGGTTCTAGTCCACGGAGATCGAGTCCTTGGTTCCACAGATTTCAGGCCTTGGCCCACCATGGCGCTGTTGCGCAATAAGAAAGTAGATATGTTACGGTTAAAAGATATTTTACCTTTCTTAAAAATATAGATTTCAAATTATGTCAAAAATTTTAAAATTTAACAATGATAAACATAGCATTACGCTTTACTTTTGGCCAATAATTGTTTTAATAGAAATTTTTCGCTACTTCAAAAAATATAATATTATTAAGTAATTCTTTTTTAACTTTCATTATATAAATCTGCTTTTTTTCCTGTAGTGCTAATTTGTTTCTTAATCATATTTGCATCAGCATCAATGGCACAACAGCTTATGGTAGGCCAATGGTTTGTCTACTGGCAGATTTCGAGACAGGAGAGGCTTTTCATTTTATAGGGTAAGGTTGTCAGCCCGACGCCCAACGCTCTACAATCACATTAAACCGCAACTTGAATGGTCGAGTGTCTAGTGTTCTGGCTCTCGTGGCCACAGGGTTTTGGTTCGAATCCCGGTGGTGTCATGGATGTTTGTAGTGGTTCCGAATTCACTTTAAGCCGCAGGTTCCGGTCTCATATAACTGTAAGAGAGTCACGGAGCCCCAATCAGACTTCTCTCACCCACATCATTACCAAACTGTAAAGGGGGAACTCTGTTCTAGGCTCAGTGATGTGGTGTGGTGTGGTGTAGTAGTAGTAGTCATATAAGACCGGGACATACGTTTTAAAGTGGATTACGAACCACTACATAGATCTATGACACCACCGGGACTCGAACTCGAAGGCTGTGGAAACATTGACCATTTCCCTGCAAGCAGCCCAATGCAAACTAGCCTTGAAAAAGGCATGTCGTGTGGGCTGCACTGACGATTACTTAGCACTACCCAGTGGGTACTTTTAGATTGAAGATATGATAACAGTACTCCCACAACGCTCTACCATTCTATTAGTCCGGGACCTACCGTTTAAAATGGATTCCGAACCACTACACACATCCATGACATTGCCACGACTCGAACCCGAAACCTGTGGAATCGAGCACCAGAGCGGTAGTCACTTGGTCATTAAGCCCCCATATTTGCATAACAAAACAATTATTCCAGGAAAATGTCATTTTAGGTTTTTTTCTAATATTAACTAATTAACAATCGTAAAACAGCAACAACATTGGACATAAAACTTTTACAATCTAAGAAAGCATAAAACATGAAGTCACCTTACCAACTAAGTTCTCTATAAGGACGAATTCGAAAAAATCATTAGCACTGGCAGCTTTTTCGTATTAAACGAACAAAGGGAAATTCAATAAGTCAACAACATCCGCAGGTTATTCGAAACAAATGCTGCAGCGTTTTGCTGAAAATAAAAAATAAACCGAACTCGAATCGAGCTAGAAGCGATTCAGTGAAAACTCCAACAAAACACAAAGAAAAGCGAAATCGAACAACAGTCGTTTTTAATGAGAAAATAAAAAACCGAATCAACAGAAACGGAATTCATAATGATTGCCCAACGCTTTTAAAGCGAAGCATCTTTCTGCTCTCGTACCAGTTTGCGATGGTGCCAGTTTGAACTTGCCGGTTTCGCTTGAAGGTCATTTGGCGTGAGAAGCTCGCTGGTCAAAAACGGTGTTTATTTATCTTTTCTGAAAAGTGAGCCGAAAATTTCTGCGAAAGCGATTTATATTTATATGCCCTATTCTGCGTAATAGAAAGTCTGGTCGTTGTGATTTATCCTAAAGGATTCTATGGTGATTCATTTGAATTCTAAAATGGAATAAAATCATTATGCAGTTATTAATTTCCAAAATAAATCATTTAATAGCAAAAAATGTTGATTTTATAGGAGACATTAATAAGACCACATTTGAAGACCACATTCCACTTGGAGACCAATATTCACTTAACTCCCATTTTCTACATTTCCCGAAAAAAAATGTCTCAAACCACACACGAAAAAATGTTTAACCTCTTGGTTTCCTTAGATCACATGATACATCATTTTTTGGTACTTACTTATTAACGGTACCTTGGCGACAGTTGCGCCAGTAAAGAGCGCATGAGCCAACCGCAGCTACAAATTTGGCGCCAATCTACACTTAAAATATTTGTTCCAAATAATAAAATATATATGAAACACTTCATTTAAAATCAAAACGCTTTCAAAATATTTTTATTCCAAATAATAAAGATTGGCGACACTAAAAACCGCCAAGTCTGTCGCCAAGGAACCGTTAATACGTAAATACCCATTTTTTATATGCACGACTCTTTTTTTAGTCGCACAAAAAAAGGAGCCGTGCATAACATCTTTACTTCATTAGATCACATTTACAGAAAATGTCTGAAACCGCACATGAAGGAGGATTTAACCTGTTAGTTTGCTTAGACCACATATGAAAACAATAATGCTTTGTGCAGCACAAAAAAAAATGAGTCTTGCTTAACCTCTTTATTTCATTAGAACACAATTGCAAAAAAAAATTTATCCGATCTCACGTGAAAGAATACCTAACTTCTTAGTTTCTTTAGACCACATATGAAACAATAATGTGTCGAGCGGCACAAAAGAACGAGTCGAGTGCTTAACCTCTTTACTTCTTCAAAAAAATGTCTCCGACCTTGCCTGCAAGAGTACTTAACCTCTTAGTTGCCTTAGACCACATATGAAACAATAATACGTCTAGCCGCACACAAGAACGAGACGAGTGCTTAACCTCTTTACTTCATCACATTTTGAGAGAAAAATTTCTCCAACCTTGCATGCAAGAGTACTTAACCTCTTAGTTGCCTTAGACCACATATGAAACAATAATACGTCTAGCCGCACACAAGAACGAGTCGAGTGCTTAACCTCTTTACTTCATCACATTTGAGAGAAAAATGTCTCCGACCTTGCCTGCAAGAGTACTTAACCTCTTAGTTGCCTTAGACCACATATGAAACAATAATACGTCTAGCCGCACACAAGAACGAGACGAGTGCTTAACCTCTTTACTTCATCACATTTGAGAGAAAAAAATTTCTCCAACCTTGCATGCAAGAGTACTTAACCTCTTAGTTGCCTTAGACCACATATGAAACAATAATACGTCTAGCCGCACACAAGAACGAGTCGAGTGCTTAACCTCTTTACTTCTTCACATTTGAGAGAAAAAAATGTCTCCGACCTTGCCTGCAAGAGTACTTAACCTCTTAGTTGCCTTAGACCACATATGAAACAATAATACGTCTAGCCGCACACAAGAACGAGACGAGTGCTTAACCTCTTTACTTCATCACATTTGAGAGAGAAAAATTTCTCCAACCTTGCATGCAAGAGTACTTAACCTCTTAGTTGCCTTAGACCACATATGAAACTTACGTCTAGCCGCACACAAGAACGAGTCGAGTGCTTAACCTCTTTACTTCTTCACATTTGAGAGAAAAATGTCTCCGACCTTGCCTGCAAGAGTACTTAACCTCTTAGTTGCCTTAGACCACATATGAAACAATAATACGTCTAGCCGCACACAAGAACGAGACGAGTGCTTAACCTCTTTACTTCATCACATTTGAGAGAGAAAAATTTCTCCAACCTTGCATGCAAGAGTACTTAACCTCTTAGTTGCCTTAGACCACATATGAAACAATAATACGTCTAGCCGCACACAAGAACGAGTCGAGTGCTTAACCTCTTTACTTCTTCACATTTGAGAGAAAAAAATGTCTCCGACCTTGCCTGCAAGAGTACTTAACCTCTTAGTTGCCTTAGACCACATATGAAACAATAATACGTCTAGCCGCACACAAGAACGAGACGAGTGCTTAACCTCTTTACTTCATCACATTTGAGAGAGAAAATTTCTCCAACCTTGCATGCAAGAGTACTTAACCTCTTAGTTGCCTTAGACCACATATGAAACAATACGTCTAGCCGCACACAAGAACGAGTCGAGTGCTTAACCTCTTTACTTCTTCACATTTGAGAGAAAAAATGTCTCCGACCTTGCCTGCAAGAGTACTTTCTTAACCTCTTAGTTGCCTTAGACCACATATGAAACAATAATACGTCTAGCCGCACACAAGAACGAGTCGAGTGCTTAACCTCTTTACTTCTTCACATTTGAGAGAAAAAAATGTCTCCGACCTTGCCTGCAAGAGTACTTAACCTCTTAGTTGCCTTAGACCACATATGAAACAATAATACGTCTAGCCGCACACAAAAACGAGACGAGTGCTTAACCTCTTTACTTCATCACATTTGAGAGAAAAAAATGTCTCCAACCTGGCATGCAAGAGTACTTATCCTCTTAGTTGCTTTAGACCACATATGAAACAATAACACGTCTAGCCGCACACAAGAACGAGTCGAGTGCTTAACCTCTTTATTTCTTCACATTTGAGAGAAAAAAAAAAATTTCTCCAACCTTGCCTGCAAGAGTACTTAACCTCTTAGTTGCCTTAGACCACATATGAAGCAATAATACGTCTAGCCGCACACAAGAACGAGTCGAGTGCTTAACCTCTTTACTTCATCACATTTGAGAGAAAAAAATTTCTCCAACCTTGCCTGCAAGAGTACTTAACCTCTTAGTTGCTTTAGACCACATATGAAGCAATAACACGTCTAGCCGCACACAAGAACGAGTCGAGTGCTTAACCTCTTTACTTCTTCACATTTGAGAAAAAAAAATTTCTCCAACCTTGCCTGCAAGAGTACTTAACCTCTTAGTTGCCTTAGACCACATATGAAGCAATAATACGTCTAGCCGCACACAAGAACGAGTCGAGTGCTTAACCTCTTTACTTCATCACATTTGAGAGAAAAAAATTTCTCCAACCTTGCCTGCAAGGGTACTTAACCTCTTAGTTGCTTTAGACCACATATGAAGCAATAACACGTCTAGCCGCACACAAGAACGAGTCGAGTGCTTAACCTCTTTACTTCTTCACATTTGAGAGAAAAAAATTTCTCCAACCTTGCCTGCAAGAGTACTTAACCTCTTAGTTGCCTTAGACCACATATGAAGCAATAATACGTCTAGCCGCACACAAGAACGAGTCGAGTGCTTAACCTCTTTACTTCAGTAGACCACATTTACAGAAAAAAATGTTTCCGACTTCACATGACAGTGTGTAAGAATGCTTAACCTCTCAGTTTCCTTAGACAATATTAAAATGGGAAAATAACTCGTTATGCACATATAAAACCTTCATTGGGCACACGTTTGGATTCAAAAATACTCTCGAGTCACACATGAATGATATACGAGTGCATTTTTTTAGACCACATAGAGAAAAGATTTCCGGAACGCACATCAACAGTCTTTCTTGGACACACACTTGAAAGCAAAAAAGTTTAAGGAGTCTAAGAGTGCTTAATATTTATCTTCATTACATGTGTCTGACCGATTATGAACGAATCAAATAGCGCTTAATAATGAGCCGCACATGAGAATGAGATTAAGAATTCTTAACCTCTAGCTTCATTAGACCACATTTTAAATAAGAATTTCTCGGGCTGAGCATGAACTTATCTAAGGTTTTTTTTCCCTAATGCAGCTGGCAAAATAGACCGTGATCTTTTATGCCATAAGGGCTGCACCGACATTACTCACTTTGCACTACCCAGGGGGCGTGTGTCACTTGAAGATAAGCCACGGACGCTGAGTAACAATATTCCTGTAAACGCTCTACGATCCAAATAGAAGTAGGACATACAGTTTAAAGTTTATTTCGAACCACTACAAACACCTATGGCAACGCCGGGATTTGAACCCGATACCTGTGGTACCGAGCGCCAGACACTCGGCCACCAAACCCCACTTATCTTGGGTACTTAATATATTTGCTTTCTTAGAGCCACATTTTGAAGGAGATGATATTTTGGGAAGCACATGATAAAGTCTTCCTTGTTCACATTCTTGAAGACAAAAAAAAACTCTCTAGCCGCACATGAACGAGCATACTAGAGCTTAAAGTTTGAGTTTCTTTATACCACATTTGAAGAGGGAAAATGTTCGAAATGCACATAAAAGGTCTTCTTTGAACCCACACTTGGTGACAAAAAAAGTACTGGGTCGCAAATATGGACGAGACTAAGAGTTCTTAATCTCCAGCTTCGTTACACCACATTTGAAAAAAAAATGTCTCGGGTCAAGTATGAACAAATCTAACATTTGAAGTTAAAATTAATAAATATACAAAAGTAAGATAAATGTAGTCGTAAATGAAGAACGAAGTTTTTCAAATTCTACAAGAAACGTTGTTGACATTCAATAGCCAAAAGAACATATCAAAGTTTGAATATTCTAGGCATAAATGAAGAATGAAGTATTCCAAATTCTACAAGAAATGTTATCACATTTATATCAAAGTTTGAATATTCTAGGCATAAATGAAGAATGAAGTATTCCAAATTCTACAAGAAATGTTATCACATTCAATAGCCAAAAGAACATATCAAAGTTTGAATATTCTAGACATAAATGAAGAATGAAGTATTCCAAATTCTACAAGAAATGTTATCACATTCAATAGCCAAAAGAACATATCAAAGTTTGAATATTCTAGACATAAATGAAGAATGAAGTATTCCAAATTCTACAAGAAATGTTATCACATTCAATAGCCAAAAGAACATATCAAAGTTTGGATATTCTAGGCATAAATGAAGGCACACATTTAATAGCCAAAAGAATATATCAAAGTTTGAACATTATTCTAAGTATAAATGTAGAAAGAAGTATTCCAAATTCAATAAGAAGCGCTATATATCTCAATAGGCACCGGAAAATCCCAAAAGTGTTGAATATGAAACTTCGAGAAGAAAGAATTGAATCAACATACTACGAGTACTTATAGCCATTGGAAATGTTTAAAATCCCAACCCAAACCATGAAAAGTTCTTCAAAACCATATTACTAAACACTTCAGTCAAAAGCCAAATTCTCCAGAAAATTCCCTAACTAACGTTATTCATGAAGCATTTCAAGAGTTAAGAGGCCCAAAGTACCATTTTCCGTCACAATAATCTTAATATAGTTAAAGAATTTATTTGCTTCATTAAAAGAATGATGGAGAACAATTTTAAATTTACAATTAGTCCCTCATTTTCGGATAATGTCACGGACCCCTTACCAGGACAACATCATGTTCACACATAATAATAAAAAATTAATCAATAAAATTGATAAATTAAATCCAGTTCAGAGGAATAAAATATTTTATAAAAGGAACAAAATAAAACAGATGTAGAAGAGAGTTTCTGATTTTTCTCCCTGCCACCATTTACTGTGTCAAGGTCAGGTGTTAACGACGAGGTAGAAATAGTGCTTATACTCAGAATAATTTTTTTAACATTTGGAGTCATACGGATCTGAAATAAAGTTAAGTTTTTAAAAAATCACTGCTTTCTTTATTTAAGAGGACGTTTGATACGAACTTTTAACTATAAAAAATTTTTTTATACAAATATGAAATCGAATATAAAGATATAGCAGAGTTTTTTAATTGATTAAATATTAAAATATTATTTATTTATACATATTTTACCATTTTAATAATCTCTAATATGTTACAAAAAAATAACAAAATTATCCATTTTAAATATTTTGCATTTTTAGTAAAAATTAAGAGACTCATGGAAAAATTAAAATGTTTGTCTTTCTTTTTTATTTTTAAATTTAATTATTTCTTTTAAAAATTTTAAAATCTAAAATACAATATATTTAAAAATTTAATTAATTAATTAGTTAGTGCTTAATTAATAATTTATTATTTGATTATTGATTAATCAATCAAAATTATACAAATAAATAAACTTAATTAATTATTTATTTATTCGATTAATTTAACTATTTACTTAATCAGATAAATGCCTTAATTAATTAAATAAATTGTTAAATTAATTAATTAAATTAATTTGATTATTTTATTACAATAAATTATTTTTCTAATTTAGTTTAATCAATATCTTTTTATACAAAATTTTACATATGTATAACAAAACTTTTTAAAAAATTAATAATAAAATTTTTGTGTCCAATATCATTTAAAATTAAAAAGCTGTTAATTAAAATAGTTTAAAAAATTTTTAAAAAGTTTTTAAAAAAATGAATTCATTCAAGTTTTCAAAATGGAAAAACCTCTTACTTCAAACAATGAAGAAATGTGAATTGTTAGCTAAGCACAATAAACTGATTGTATAAACGACAACGAACCAACCACTCAGTACAAAACATACACAAATTGATGATAAAAAACAATCGCATAATACGAAAACAATCGATCATCAAATCAGGATGCAAAATAAACGTGCTACTAGGAATCAGCCAGCTGCTAGCTAATGTATTAAAACGGCGAAATACAAGCTGCATGTATGTAATATGACACAATTATACTTTCGACAACCCGGAGATGGAAATTAAATCACAATTTATTTTTTTACCATTTTTACTTTAATGAAAACTATTTTCAATGTTCTTTTTTTAAAAAAAGTAAAAGATATGCCAAATTTGAAATCGTATTAACTTTCGCAACAATCTCTGCTCATGAACAGGTTGTTAACCTTTGCACCGGTTGTAAATTCACTACTGTGCAGATGTAGATAAATTTGGTTGATTTATGGCATATTCTGCAGCTTTAACCATTTCTCATTAAAATTAAATTTGAATTAACTTTCTTAATAACTGTATGGGATATGAACTTACTGTAATGCAAATTAAAATGTAGATGTAAAAAATTTGTTCGATTTGTAACAGATAGCACATTTAACATAAGCACATTTATTCCTTCAAAAAATAAAACTTCTTCATTTTCTTTGATAGAAAATATATCTGTGGTTAGTAATTTTTTTTTATGAAATTCGAATTTCTAATGTAAAAATCATGTTAAAAATATTAACCATATTAATAACGGCCATGCCATGTTGAATATACCGGTTCTCGTTAGATCACCGAAGTCAAGCATCATTGGGCGCGGTCAGTACTAGGGTGGGCGACCGCCTGGGAACACCGCGTGCCGTTGGCATTCAGAAATTTGGGTCCTGAATCTAGAGCTCTCACCCTCGGTGCCACAGGTTTCGGGTTCGAATCCCGTCGGTGCCATGGATGTTTGTAGTGGTTCGGAATCCAATTTAAGCCGTAGGTCCCGGTCTCCTATGACTGTAAGAGCGTCACGGAGCCAAAGTCAGACTTCTACCTACGGGTGCTCCATCACAACAGAAGCTGCTTCCTTCCCCTTCAATCATGAGTACGTATGGACTCATGGGCTAGGCCAACCAAGTGGGATAAGAAACAACAACAAAAACATAACTTTAACTTTAATCATTAAAACCCTATTAATAACTTTAATCCAAACATTAAAACCCTATTAATAACTTTAGTCGTGAGTCCAAAGCATTTAATAACGATCGAAAACAGAAACAATAGACGCAAGCGGTAATAAAACTAGAAGTAAAGTATCAAAAGGTGGTCGATGCGAAAAGAGCTGTGATGTTATTTTCCATTCTTGACTCTTCAACAAACAATTGCTAGTACCTACTAATTTTTTACTTAATTAAAAATTACTGATAAGAATTATTTTGTAATTTTTTTCTACTGAGCCGATAATGAAAGTAGAAGTCCATTTATTTCATTTGAATTTAAGAACATAATTTTTTTTTTAAATATATTTTAAGATGTTAAACTCAATTCTCTAGAAAAAATAAATATTTAAAAAAAGTTTCATTACATATTTTAGCATTTTAATAAATTCGTATATGTTGTACAAAGTAACAAGATTATCGATTTTATATATATTTTGCAATTTTAGTAAAAATTGAGACTCTTTTAACAATTAAAAGGTTTCCTCTATTTTTTTATAAAATTTAATTTTCTTAAAAAAAAGTTTTTAATCTAAAATAAATTATATTTAAAAATGCATTTAATTAATTTCTAAATCAAATGACTAAATTATTAAATTAATCAAATAAATAAGTAAATAAATAAATTTCATTAAATAAATAAAATCATTTTTAAATTTACAATTAATTAATTGAATTATTTGTCTAATATGTTTTTGATTATTACTTAATTTATTTATTTGTTTAATTAATTTCATTTTCATTGAATTATAATGATTAAACAAATAAATTAATTTCTTTAATTTATTTACTTAATTAATTTTTATTGGAATAATTTTCTTTTCTAATTTAATTTAATCAATATTATGATTCATCTTTTATAAAAAAAATTTTACATACGTACAAAATTTAAATATTAATAATAATTAATAAATTTTCGTGTCCGACACATTTTAAATTTTAAAAAGATAAATTGAATTCATTGCCTGGTTTTCAAAATGGAGAAACTTCTTACTTCAAACAATGTTGAAACGGGAACTGATAGCTAAAGCACAACAAATAGATTGGATGAAAACTAAATGACGACGAACGACCGCTCACTACAAAACACACACATATTGATAAAAAAAACAATCGCATAAATCCAAAACAATCTACAACCAAATTAGGATGCAAAATAAACGTGCTACTAGGAATCGGCCAGCTGCTAGCTAGTACGTATATCAAAACAACGAAATTTTTTCCTTTTTTGGAATTAATTTTTTAAAGTATTTTTTAAGATATGAAAATCATTTTTCTAGAAAAATAAACATTTAAAAAAGTTTCATTACATATTTTATATTTTAATAAACTCTGATATTTTAATAAACTCTGTCACAAATTAAATATTATCTGTTTTAAATATTTTGCAATTTTAGTAAAAATTAAGACTCGTCGAACAATTAAAACGTTTAAAAAATTTAATTATTTCTTAAAAAAATTTTTAATCTTCACTAAATTATGTTACAAATTTAATTAATTAATTAATTAAGCTAGATAAATAATTAAACAATTAATAAAAAATAATTAAATTAATCAAATAAATTTAATTCAATTTAATTAATTAGGCAAATATTAAGTAAATAATTTTATTAATTAATTAATAATTTGTTAGAATAAATTATTTTTCTAATATTTTTTTGTTCTAATGCATCTGGCAAACACTTAGACAGCTTGGTCTTGTATGTATTAAGGCAAGCGCTGCACAGATGTTACTCACTTTGCATTAGCCAGGGGGCGCGTGTCACTTGAAGATAAGCCACGGACGCAGAGGAACAGTGCCCCCGCAACGCTCTACGAGAGTATTAGGACCGGGACCTACGATTTAAAGTGGATTCCAGACCACTACAAACATCCATGGCACCGCCGGGATTTGAACCCGAAACCCGTGGTACCAAAGCGCGCCATTCAGACCCCAAATTAGAATGTAAATGTAGATAAAATATTTCGATTTATAACAGATAACACTTTTAACGCTCTGAGGTTCGGTGCCGTAGATTTCAGATTAGAGTCCCGGCGGTGCCATGGATGTTTTTAGTGGTTCGGAATCCACTTTAAACCATTGTCTCCCGTCAAATATTACTGTAGACGGTTGGGCGTAGGGCTGACAGCCATACCCCGTAAAAAGTAAAACATCTCTCTTCTCGTTATCTGCCAGTAGGTAGACGGCCTTGGTCCACAATAAGCCTGTTGTGCCAATGAGGATGAGCACATTTAACCCAGTGTTGCCTGACTTCATAAAATAAAACTTATTAATTAATTTTCTTTCTAAGAAGAGACATCAGTAGTTAGAAGACGTCATCAATAGTTAACTTTCAGCAAACGTTTTTATGAAATTCGAATTTCTAATGTAAATCCATATTAAAAATATTAATCATATTAATAACTTTAAACATTACCATTAAAACCATATTTAACTTTAATTGCGAGTCCACAGCATCTAATAACGATCGAAAACAGAAAACAATAGACGCAAGCGATAATAAAACCAGAAGCAAAGTATCAAAATGGTGGCAGATGCGAGAAGAACTGGGATTTTATTTTCCACTCATGATTCTTTAACAAACAATAGTTAAACATCTGGTGTGAATAAATAAATAAGTTTTTTATTTAATTTAAAATTACATATAAGAATTTTTTCGTAATTTTTGACTACTGACCAGTTAAAGAAAATCCATTTATTTTCTTTGAATTTAAGTGCTATAGTGTTAAAAAAATGTATGTCAATATAATGCCTTGCTTATAACAAAGGGATGATTTGTTATAAATATTTTATTTAATTAAAAAGAAGTGGAATTTTTTAAATTCTTTTTATTAGGACAACATTTTAAATGAACAGAGACGATATTAATATATAATAGTTTATCAGTTTAATTTGCATGACTCTTTCTCCCAACTCCTTACTGAGAATGGTATCACAGGCTTCAGGTTCGAATCCTCGCTGTGGCATAGATGTTTGTTAGTGGATCGAAATCCACTTTAAACTGTAGGTGATGGTTTCATAGGACCGTAGAGGTTTCGGCGTAAGGCTGACCACTCTACATTGTGAAAAAAATTTTGTCTCTTAAAAATAAATACTAATATATGTTATACCTTTAAATACCCCTTAAAAATATTTTATAAACTTTGTGCATTCATATTTAGAGTAAAATCTTTATAAAATTGTGCCATGTATTGTGGTAACTCCAGCCACGGGTACTTGATAATCCCTGCAAGAGGGAAACCATAACGTGTATCTTCCCCATACCATAAGGGAAGTTAGAACTCCAGCCACGGGTACTTGATAATCCCTGCAAGAGGGAAACCATAACGTGTATCTTCCCCATACCATAAGGAAGTTAGAACTCCAGCCACGGGTACTTGATAATCCCTGCAAGAGGGAAACCATAACGTGTATCTTCCCCATACCATAAGGGAAGTTAGAACTCCAGCCACGGGTACTTGATAATCCCTGCAAGAGGGAAACCATAACGTGTATCTTCACCATACCATAAGGGAAGTTAGAACTCCAGCCACGGGTACTTGATAATCCCTGCAAGAGGGAAACCATAACGTGTATCTTCCCATACCATAAGGGAAGTTAGAACTCCAGCCACGGGTACTTGATAATCCCTGCAAGAGGGAAACCATAACGTGTATCTTCCCCATACCATAAGGGAAGTTAGAACTCCAGCCACGGGTACTCCCTGCAAGAGGGAAACCATAACGTGTATCTTCCCCATACCATAAGGGAAGTTAGAACTCCAGCCACCTGATAAGAGAGGGAAACCATAACGTGTATCTTCCCCATACCATAAGGGAAGTTAGAACTCCAGCCACGGGTACTTGATAATCCCTGCAAGAGGGAAACCATAACGTGTATCTTCCCCATACCATAAGGGAAGTTAGAACTCCAGCCACGGGTACTTGATAATCCCTGCAAGAGGGAAACCATAACGTGTATCTTCCCATACCATAAGGGAAGTTAAGAACTCCAGCCACGGGTACTTGATAATCCCTGCAAGAGGGAAACCATAACGTGTATCTTCCCCATACCATAAGGGAAGTTAGAACTCCAGCCACGGGTACTTGATAATCCCTGCAAGAGGGAAACCATAACGTGTATCTTCCCATACCATAAGGGAAGTTAGAACTCCAGCCACGGGTACTTGATAATCCCTGCAAGAGGGAAACCATAACGTGTATCTTCCCATACCATAAGGGAAGTTAGAACTCCAGCCACGGGTACTTGATAATCCCTGCAAGAGGGAAACCATAACGTGTATCTTCCCCATACCATAAGGGAAGTTAGAACTCCAGCCACGGGTACTTGATAATCCCTGCAAGAGGGAAACCATAACGTGTATCTTCCCCATACCATAAGGGAAGTTAGAACTCCAGCCACCTTGATAATCCCTGCAAGAGGGGGTATCTTCCCCATACCATAAGGAAGTTAGAATAACTTGATAATCCCTGCAAGAGGGAAACCATAACGTGTATCTTCCCCATACCATAAGGGAAGTTAGAACTCCAGCCACGGGTACTTGATAATCCCTGCAAGAGGGAAACCATAACGTGTATCTTCCCCATACCATAAGGGAAGTTAGAACTCCAGCCACGGGTACTTGATAATCCCTGCAAGAGGGAAACCATAACGTGTATCTTCCCATACCATAAGGAAGTTAGAACTCCAGCCACGGGTACTTGATAATCCCTGCAAGAGGGAAACCATAACGTGTATCTTCCCCATACCTAGAACTCCAGCCACGGGTACTTGATAATCCCTGCAAGAGGGAAACCATAACGTGTATCTTCCCCATACCATAAGGGAAGTTAGAACTCCAGCCACGGGTACTTGATAATCCCTGCAAGAGGGAAACCATAACGTGTATCTTCCCATACCATAAGGGAAGTTAGAACTCCAGCCACGGGTACTTGATAATCCCTGCAAGAGGGAAACCATAACGTGTATCTTCCCCATACCATAAGGGAAGTTAGAACTCCAGCCACGGGTACTTGATAATCCCTGCAAGAGGGAAACCATAACGTGTATCTTCCCCATACCATAAGGGAAGTTAGAACTCCAGCCACGGGTACTTGATAATCCCTGCAAGAGGGAAACCATAACGTGTATCTTCCCATACCAGTTAGAACTCCAGCCACGGGTACTTGATAATCCCTGCAAGAGGGAAACCATAACGTGTATCTTCCACAAACCATAAGGGAAGTTAGAACTCCAGCCACGGGTACTTGATAATCCCTGCAAGAGGGAAACCATAACGTGTATCTTCCCCATACCATAAGGGAAGTTAGAACTCCAGCCACGGGTACTTGATAATCCCTGCAAGAGGGAAACCATAACGTGTATCTTCCCCCATACCATAAGGGAAGTTAGAACTCCAGCCACGGGTACTTGATAATCCCTGCAAGAGGGAAACCATAACGTGTATCTTCCCCATACCATAAGGGAAGTTAGAACTCCAGCCACGGGTACTTGATAATCCCTGCAAGAGGGAAACCATAACGTGTATCTTCCCCATACCATAAGGGAAGTTAGAACTCCAGCCACGGGTACTTGATAATCCCTGCAAGAGGGAAACCATAACGTGTATCTTCCCCATACCATAAGGGAAGTTAGAACTCCAGCCACGGGTACTTGATAATCCCTGCAAGAGGGAAACCATAACGTGTATCTTCCCCATACCATAAGGGAAGTTAGAAGACCTCATTTAGAATCTGTATAATATGCTATAATTATGTAATTGGCATGGTCAAGTTATAAATTGTTCTCGTAATAAATTTTATTAAATTTGATCCATATGTTATTCAACCGTTGAAATGTTGAACCGTTGAAATCCATATGTTATTCAACGTGACTGTATGTTTAATCACACTCATACTAACACAATAAAAAAACCAAAGGTTTAAAAGTTAACAAGAACACTTTATTTACACGACACAATCACAGCCACTCGCAGCCGTGCTGGGTACTTACGTATTAAAGGTACCTTGGCGACAGACTTGGCGGTTTTTAAGTGTCGCCAATCTTTATTATTTTGAATAAAAATATTTTGAAAGCGTTTTGATTTTAAATGAAGTGATTCATATATATTTTATTATTTGGAACAAAAATTGTAAGTGTAGATTGGCGCCAAATCTGTAGCTGCGGTTGGCGCGTGTGCTCTTTATTGACGCAACTGTCGCCAAGGTACCGTTAATACGTAAGTACCCCGTGCTGTTCTCTCTTGCCACTCTGGCATTACACTGACTCAGACTCGGACTTATGCGCACGCAGGCGCATGTGTACACAAACTTTTTTTTCGCCGCTAGGAGCATCCTTGCGCGTAGGCGCGAACGTAAATGAATAATAGATTTTTGTAGTGTGTGTCTGTTGTCGGGTGTGTGTTAATTATGTCAAAATAAATTAAAGAAAAAGAAAATTATAATCAAATTGAAAGGATAGTACATGAACATCCATCTCTTATTACATTCAACTTATACCTGTAACAAGCCGTGATAGTTCATCACATGCGTGTTAAAAGTATACCTTGTGCTTATTATGTTTTTACTTTTGCAAAGAATTGCAGTATCATCAGCGTAGGTAGCAGTTAACAGTTTAGGATTAAGTTGGGATATCAGCAATAAAAATACAGAAAAGGAGATTGGTTTGGTTTGTCGCTCTATGGTCATCTTATGCACACTTTAGACTAAACAGACCGGGACCTAAGTTTAAAGTGGATTCCGAACTACTACAAACACCCATGACACCCCCGGAACTCGAACTCAAAACCTGCGGTACCGAGCGCCAGAGCGCTAGCCACTCGGTCAACAGGCCCCAGAGAAAAGGAGAGGTGAGAGTTTTCTACCTTGTGGAGTGACAGCCATGATATTTTGAACAGAAGAGAGAGTTTTGTTTACTTTAACAGTAAAAAGTGACTTACTTGTCTTACCTATTCTTTCTTTCATACTGTAAAATTGGAAATTTTTTGCTCCTATATTTGCAGAGTGGTAAACTTTTATGTAGCAATGTTAATATTTTACTTTTTATTTTAATTTTTGTTCAAAGTATTTATTTTGCAAAAATACAATCGAAATAAATAATATTCCCTCTCTCTCTCTGTTTTGAATGAGTAACCAGTTTATTTTATTCTCAAACGTTTTCGAATGCGAATGAATTCATATGATAGCACAAAAGCTGATTTGGCGAAATAATGTATTACTTTTGTTATATAGTAACAATCACAAAGTGCTAACTCCGCATGGTAGCAGCTGGGTGAAATTCGTAAAATAAGCTTGGCGGACTTCATGGTTAATATAAAACCAGCTGTCGTTGCGGAAAACACAGACAAATCATTTTAATAATTTCAATTCAAATTTTGTTGACCCTAGAGATTAAAACGATTCAACATATTTTTTTTTTTATCAACGAATTTTTTGATGGTTTTATTTCTGAAAAGGAATCATATCTTTTAGCCTGCATGCAGCAATGTAAGGGAGAATGTTTTTATGATTAGAAAATTAAAAATAGTGACAAGATTGGAATTTGAATACTTTTTGAAATAATAAAAAAATTAGTTGGTATTGATCTCCTGATATAGAGGAGAGAACTCGTGTAACCATACGTTGTCATTTGGGAATGATATATTTTGAGACATGGATTTCATTTGTTCCTACGAAATGGCATATATCAGGCGTTATACAATTGATTTACGGAATATAAAAGTTTTGAATGTGAGCGCTGCAATAAACTCATTATTTGAGTGGTAAAAGCAATTAGCTTCAGGTTGAAGGTACAATTTTATAAAAGGGCTGTTTTGAGGGATGTTAGTAAACAAACATCACTGTCAAAAAACTTCACTTAATATGTGTTTTATGCTTTTTTCTTGGTACTTACTTATTAACGGTACCTTGGCGACAGACTTGGCGGTTTTTAAGTGTCGCCAATCTAACGTCGCGATTCAAAACCGGTTGGCGCGTGTGCTCTTTATTGGCGCAACTATCGCCAAGGTACCGTTAATACGTAAGTACCTTTTTCTCATGTGAAACATAAATGTTAATCGATTGCTCTTGGAAAACATTGAGGAAGTTGTTTTTGCTCTGCTTCCTCTGTAAGATAAAAGCCTTTCATGGCCTCATCTGAGTAATGCTGAATTTACTACAAATCTAACATGCCAATATGACTAATGAAAAATGAAGTATTCATATCTAAATAAGCGCATTATGGTCTGGATATTATTAGCATGGCATAAATTACTTAACTTGATTTTCTTTCACGTAGATTTATGTCTTACGTACAGAAAACTTTTATAAATATGGAAACTATTTATATAATAGATTATAAATTCTGTAACTTAAAAATTGGTAAAATTAAGTTTTCTGTAGAAATCTAGATGCAAACTTTTTAATAAATCAATGAAATAACATAACAATGCATATTTTAACAATAAGATTTTATTAACTCAATTGCTTCTTATACAACAAATATTATAATTTTTTTTTAAATTTCAAAAGAAATATTATTTGCTTTTATCCAATAAATTTCTTATGCAATATTTATTCAAACAAAAATCATTCTGTCTAAATGCACCCTTGAATCTTGTAAATATTTTTTAAAAATAATATTTTTTTATCCAATCTATAATATTAATAATAACTACTGTTATTAACACTACATGTTCACTTCATAACACTTCAATGACTTCATGGACCAGCCAATCAAAATACTCCTACATCTGTTATTGCTTTTCCCTTACATTTTACCCTGTTGAATGTTTCTGCATTTTGCCATAACATTTTCATAAAGAAGAGAATGCAAATTTCGTGATCTTCTTCAGTGTGTAACAGGTGGGCTGAAAGGTTCGTAGGCTGACACATAGATGGCGCTACTAGTATTAAATCCATATGATTTTTATTTAGCCCTAACCTTCAAAAGACACGTCGTGTATAAATTTGACAGCTGTTGCACTATTAGTATGTGAGTTATAGCATTTTTAGTGAAGCCACTTTTGTTAGTTTGAAAAAATGGATAAAAAGGAATTTCGTGTGTTAATAAAACATTGCTTTTTGGCGAAAAAAAATACTATTGAAGCCAAGGCTTGGCTTTATAAACATTATTCGGACTTTGCACCAGCAAAATCAACCGTAGAGAAGTGGTTTGCTAAATTTAAACGAGGCGAAATGAGCACCGAGGACGATGCACGCAGTGGACGCCCCAAAGATCCATAATAGTGTCTATCGCCATCTATGTGTCAGCCTACGAACTTTTCAGCCCACCTGTTATATGCATCAGCCTATTGCTGCTCAGTTCAAACAGAATAATAAATCAGTGCCCCAAGTAAGAGGGAAAAGATGACTGTGTAGAAGACGGCGGCACAGTGAAAGCAGAAAAACGATATCCAATACAGCTGGAAGTGGCAGTAGTCTGGGTTGACCGCGTCTAACACGTCGGGCTTCCAAATGGAGTACACGTGGAACAATCCTGTAAATAACACACCAGTGTCAAACAATATAAAAGGAAGTAACATAAGGCACAGATACATAGAATATTAAAACATTTGAATATACACTCAAGAGCCAAAACATTATGACCACCTGTCAATAACGAGTTGGCCCACCTTTGGCTCGCAACACAGCTTCAACCCGCCTTGCCATGGATTGATACAACCACTTAATACCAGTTAAACACCACTTCCACCTGATCACGTGCCTTACACGTCATCCAGGCGAGTTCATTGCAAAATGTAGGGGTGGTCATAATGTTTTGGCTCTTGAGTGTATGTAGATTTACACCGGTTGCAATAGATTCATCCCGGTCGAACCTACAGTTTTGTTAGACTTCTCTACCAGTCTAACAATGGCTGTACTTTTGCAGTGGGTGTCTAGGGGATTTGACATACAAAACGCAGTGACGGGACGTTACTTTAAATAAAACCATTTAATATTATATTTTACAATGATATTTACATTAATTAAGGGGTTAAACATATTCTCTCGCTGCTTGACGCAGCCTCCCAATCGCTCCTGTCAGCGTTCTCTTTCTTCCTTCATCTACGGGGCTTCTTTTCTCATCCACGGACACCTGTCCCCCTCTCGTGGGGTCAGAGTTCAAAGTTGAATACTCCCCCACATTGTAAACAGGCTCTGTCAAAGACAAGCAACCGTATGTGTCGCCGCCTGCTGATTTCCACACAAACAAATCCTACATATATTCCTTATGGCAATATAATAAAACGACTTAAATATTCTGCAAAGATATACAAATAATTAAAAAAATTTTTATGAATTATAAAATAATTATTATCATTATTAATTTTCATTCAATTCCTTCTAATATCTCACACTCTCCCTATATATATCTTGTTCAAATTTTCAATCTTTAGGGAATAAATCTTTTTTTTCATCATTCAGTTCATTTTTATTCATCCACAGTTTACATTTTTTTTCAACTTGTACTGGATGACACTGGATGTTAATGCAATTTTTTTTCAAATATTAATTCAGTAATTAAATTTAACTCATTAATTAGATTTTTTTTAGATTTTAGCTGCATATATCTACCAATAGATGGCGCCAGATAAACTTAAAAAAATGAATGAAAATTATTTATAAAGGACTTTTTGCAATATAGTAAAAAAAAAGTAGGAATTGACTTTAAAAAAATTTTTTTTACATTACTTGTTATGATTTTTAAAAACATTATATTCTTCCTTTGGGTACCCTATGTCTTTGTTCCGCAAGGTTAAGGACAAGAAGATGCTGCATTTTGTACCCTTTATCATGATTTGTCGGTTTCAGCGGGTTCATGGACTTGGTCTAGATCGGGGGTGACCAACCAAAATGATCTTGCGGGCCACTTTGGAAATGCATCCTAACTCCGTGGGTTGCATATAAAATTGTAGATCCTCATATTAGATTTAGACCCATTATAGACATTTTTATATTCATATTACAACCTGTTATATTAGATGTTCCAAGATGCGTGCGCCACATGAGTTCGAAGAATATAATTTATAATTATTCTGCGAATTTGTAACTGTAAACTCATAAATAAAACAGGCAATATCTGTCATACATTCGCAAGAAATGTTATGTTAAAATCAAAGTTAATTTTTTTCATAATTTCGACAGTTAATTTTTGAATAGATGGATGCAACATAATGTATTTTTTAATATATTGGTTTTCACTACTTTGACCATTATAAAATAAATATATTTTGTAAAGATGTGGTGAACCTCACGGGCCAGAAAAGGGTTCAAGGCGGTCCGCGGATTGGCCACCCCTGGTCTAGATGTTGCTGTCGACCAAGTGGGATAAGAAACAACAACAAAAACATTATAGAGATGGATCTATACCGAACTAGAACGATTATAGACTTGAAATGGTCTGATGAGCATAAAGCCAAGTGAATCAAAAGTATCAAAAAGTAGATATTATAGACCCTAGTGAACGTCGAAAAAAGAATCAAATCAGCCTTCTCTGAACTCTAAGCGGCCTGGTGGCCAAGTGGCTAGTGGTATTTGGTATCCCAGGCTTCAGGTTCGAATCCTGGCGGTGACATGGATGTTTCTTGGTGATTCGGAATCCACGTTAATCTGTAGGTCCCGGTCTGTTTAGCCCTCGTGCGCACAAGATGACCGTAGAGCGACAAACCAAACCAATCTCTGAACTCTATGAAACGTTGCATAACCAATGGGTTTATCAAGGCACTTACCATAGTGATTATTCTTTCCCATGCATTTTCAATTCAGTATTTGAGTGCGTGTTATGTGAGTGCGTGAGTGCGTGTGCTGATGGCCGAGTGGCTAGCGCTCTGGCGCTCGGTACCACAGGTATCGGGTTCAAATCCCGGCGTTTGTAGGGGTTCGGAATCCACTTTAAAACGTAGGTCCCGGTCCTAAAGGATCGTAGAGCGTTGCGGGGGCATTGTTACTCCGCGTCCGTGGCTTATCTTCAAGTTACACGCGCCCTCTGGGTAATGAAAAGTGAGTAACGTCTGTGCAGCACTTATGGCATAAAAAGATCACAGTCTATTTAGAAGAAGAAAAAAAACACATTGAACAGAAGTGACAACTATCTTGAAAAATTGTCAAAGGTATTTGTTCCACGTTAATGCGACGTTGGACAGGATCTGTCATCACACAAATGTCAACCACTTGAGGTCTCGTTTCTGCATGGGATGCATTTGTACTTATTATGGCTTATGAATCTTGTCAAAAAGCACAAAAGCGACCACTTAACAATTGAAACATTTCAGAGGTTAAGAGGATTAATATCACCCACTAAGACCTGATATCACCCATCTGATACCACTCAAAAAGGCCTAATACCATCCACCAAGACCTGATACTACTCAGACACTTTTGGGTCGATTGTACCTTTGAAAACATTAAATGCTATTGGTAGAAAAGTGTATTCAGTGGTCTTGAGTCAATAATAGATGATTGAATCTCTCAATATGCGGACTGTCTGGTTGATTATCTCAATCTTCCTACAATATAATTTTCTTTTATGAATTTCAATCGAGTTTGGAAAAAATAACTTTTGAAAATCTCTCCAAAAAAAAAAAAAAACCCAATTTCTTCTCATTGTCCTCCTTGTAGTTTCTACCCATTTTAACATACCGATGAAATGTCTGCTAGCATTCAAATGCCAAAAACTCGAAATCTCATTTATATATTTAAAAGTTCAAGCTGAAGATGCATTCACCACGCCTTGCTAATGAATCCCTTGAAGAATTTAAGACATCTCAATACGTCATTAAAAATACGACGCATAAAACTGCCTTCTGAATTCAAGATTAGTGACACTCTCCAATAATATTACACGTTCAATGCATTTACAATACGCAACTTAAAGGAAGTATTTATTTCTAAAGGATTTCATGAGTTCTTTTTTAACACTTTAAAGAATCAGCAATAACTACGAACTTGGAAAATTAGAAGATTTTGTGTGGTTGTAAAATCTATCCGTCGAACATAATTAAAAAATGTTCTATTTAGGCTTCTGTATAATTAAGCGTTGGTAAAAACAAAAGTATAAAAACCTTTTAACAAATCTTGAAGAATTTAGAGATAATAATTTATTTCTTTTAATAGTATTGGAGCCTTAAGTCTTTGCAACAGGAGATTCAATCGCTGGCTGCACAAAGCAACTGGTTTGGAATTAAAATTCAATGGATAAACGAACCCATGTTGGATCAATTAGCGATTCTTAAAATAGAAAGATCTTTGCTTATCCGTCAAAGCATCAGACAGGCTAAAGGAGATTTGCAAAGTTTTTATGATAACCTAGATCACTTATATAAAATCTATGGTGTTATCTATGGAATCTCCGTATTTATTTGTCTACGACATCTTTTGAATTTCTTCCTATGTTTTATCTTCCTTTTAATTTAAACAAAAGGCTTTGAAATACTTGAAAGAATTTCTTTCAAAAACAAGCTCTTGCAAGAAAAGATTGTGGAAAAGGATAATATCTAAAATTTTTTATTAAGACCTAATTATATATACAATATGTTACATTTTTTAACTTTTTTCAAAAACGTTTACTTGCATACATTTATGCAGTTATCATTTTTAATTAAAAATTTTAACTGATCAAGCATTAAAATCTGTTGGTGAATTACTGGCTACAAAATCCTCAAGTAGGAAAACAAACTATTCTTCTTAAGTAACAGATTATAATTAATTATTCTATACTAATCTATACAGTGGCATTCCTTTGTATAGATAACAATCAATAAAAACTGAACACAAACATTCACTAAGATATCATGTCAAAAATGACAAAAAGACATATAATCTTTATATTTATAATTCTTTATTTTTTTATTTACCATTATCACACATTATTTACCATGGCAAAATTTACAATTACCTTTGTCAAAGGCATTTACACATATGTATTTGTGCAATTTTCTTTTTTAATTAAAATTGTTAACTGATCAAACATTAAAATCTGTTGAATTACTGACTATAAAAGTCTCAAGCAGGAAAACAAAGTACTCATCGTAAGTAACCGCTTATAATAAATTATTCTATACTAATCTATACAGTGGCATTCCTTTGTATAAATAACAATCATTAAAAATTGAACACAAACATTCACTAAGATATTATGGCGAAAATGATAAAAAAGCCATATAATCTTTATATTTATTCTTTATTTTTTCATTTACCAATACCACACATTATTTACCAGGACAAAATTTATAATTTCTTTTGTTAAGGATGTTTACACATATGTACCTGTGCAATTTTCTTCTTTAATTAAACTTATTAATTGATCCAACATTAAAATCATTGTTGAATTACATAATTATCAAGTAGGAAAACTAAGACCTTTTTGTAAATTACAGTTTATAATAAATTATTTTATTCGGCAATATTTTGTAATTATTATAATGTTACTCTGTATAGATCACAATCTTAAAAAAATTCACTATGACATGACAAAAAATATGTAATAAATGGCATATAATCTGAACATTTATAACTGTTTTAATTTATTGTTTAAAATTACCACACATTATTTAGCATGGTCAAATTTATAATTACTTTGCCAAGGGCGTTTACACGTGTGCATTTCTGTAATTTTCTTTTTTAATTAAAATGTTTAACTGACAAAATTTTTGAAGTAAGCCTTCATACTAAATTATTCTATACGGTAACATTTCTTTGTAATTATTGTAATGTTACTCTGTATAGATCCCAATCTTCAAAAAGAATTCACTGTGTTTTGAAAAATTGATGCAAAAAATGACTATAATCTTTACATTTATAACTGTTTAAATTTGTTGTTTACCGCATATTTTTACCATGACCAAATATATAATTACCTTTGTCAAGAGCGTTTATACATACGTATTTGAGAATTTTTCTTTTTAATTAAAATTGTTAACTGATCAAACATCTGTTATTGAATTACTGACTACAAAATCCTCAAATAGGAAAACAAAGAACTTTTTCTAAATTAGTGCTTGTAATAAATATTCTATACCGTAACATTTCTTTGTAAATATTGTAATATTACTCTGTATAGATCACAACCTTAAACAAAATTTACTATGTCGTGACAAAAATGATGTAAAAAATTGCATGTAATTGCATGTTTAGATTTATAACTGTTTTTATTTGTTGTTTATATTTACTATTTATTTATATTTTATTATACTGTTTTTATTTGTTATTACCACACATTACTTATCACGGCAAAATTTATAATTACTTTGTTAAAGACGTTAAACAAACATTAACTATTTTCTTGTCAAATCTTGTCTAAAATTGCACGTCTTGTCTTAAAATCTATTGGTGAATGACAGACTGCATAATTAAGACTGCTAATAAAATGATTGACCACAAATTTGGCAAACATTGGTTAAAAACATAGGCTTGAGTTTTACAAAGTTAAAGCACAGATATTGCAAAAGCCAATAGTTTCTGCACTTACCCAGGACATTGTTGACGAAGAGCACACATTGAAATATGCACCTGCACTTTTCGACATATCTCTGGCGCGCTCCAGTGAAGAGGTACATGAGACTGATCATGTTGACTAGGCAGCCGATCAGGCCGGACTCGACCACGCTGACTGAGAGCAAGGGATCAGCAATGCAGTCAACCTTCTCAGAAAACTCATAGTTAACTCCTGAAAAATACAACGACTACTGAAAGAAAAATACTGCTGTGTCTAAAAAGTAAGACCAATCAAAATTCCTTAATTCCTAATCGGCTTATGGAATTTCAATTCAACATATTTTCTTTTTTAGGTTGCTGGCACTGCCCTTAAATTTGGGGGGAATTTGAAAATGGGAAAAACTGTGGGAAGTTTGAGGTCAAAATATTCATTAGTGTTTGAGTTACTTGGCTTTGTGAAACGCTAAAACTGATTCCAGCAATTTTTGAAATGTTTGAATTCATGGAGCAAAGAAACTGTATTAATTTTTTTTTTTTTTTTTTTTTTTGCGGAAACGTATAGAATGTTGCAGAAGGCATTCGGTAAGCATTCCTATATCGCAAAGAAATATTTAGAAGTGGTATAAACAGTTCAAAGAAGGCAGAGAACGCGTTGAAGACGAAAAGCCCTCTAGCCGACCATCAACCTGAACCGACGAACGCACGTCCAAAAAATTAAAGATTTGTTGCTTGCACACCGTCGATTTACAATTAGAGACCTTGCTAAGATGTTGGAATTTCAAAAGGATCGGTCAATTCCATTTTGGGTCTCAACCGCTTCATATCTCGATTGGTACCGAAAACACTGAATGCGCCAGCTCAAACTGCATTGATTCTCCGTAACTTTTTTGCCAAAAATGAAACCCATATCGTTCTACAACCACCGTATTCACCTAATTTAGCCTCGTGCTACTTCTGGCTATTATTCCCTAAATTCAAAAAACCACTCCGGGGACATCGTTTTGAGTCGATTGGAGAGATTCAACGTGAATCGCCGCTCGCTTTGAAGGGCATCCCTGCCGATGACTTTTTAGCATGCATTGAGGATTGGAAAAAAAGTTGGCATAAGTACATTGTGTCCAGAAGGGATTACTGTGAAAGCGACGAAATAAATTTGGAAGAATAATTAAAGAGTTTTTGAAAAAAAAATGGTCTTGCTTTTTGGGCACAGTAGTATAGTCTATAAAACTGGCACTATTATGCTAAAACATTTATGCCTAAATTGCCTTTATCACCAAAATTTTACCATTATTACGGCAAAATTTTAAGGATTTGCTTTTACGCCAAATGTTACAAGCTTTAAAGCCAAAATATATCACTATTTTGCCAAAATTTTATTCTTAGATTGCTTTTACTCCAAATTTTAACGTTTTAAAGCCAAATTATTATGTGGAATTTTGTTTTGCTAACTCATAAAAATGTATCATTTTAGCAAAGATAATTATCGCTATTACAATAAAATTACGCTTAACTTATTCACTAATACGCCAAACTTTTTTTCTGTTATGTCAAAAAATATTTCATGTTTACGAAACAGAAGTCGAATGGTAAAACAATATTAATAAAAAAAGAAACCAAAGAATAACTTCATTTTATTTGAGGAGAAAATTAATCTTTTTATTGCCTCACTAAAACCTGTCCTTGCATAGGCATATCAAATGAATGAAGAAAACAAGAACGCACAAACCGAAGAAAAAATTTATATGTTCTAGCTGCCTTTTGCTTCCGTTCTAACTAACCGTTCTAAAATTAAAAAGTAACACTTTTCCGCGCGAATTCAAATAACTGCTGTCACAAAACCTTAACTATATCAACAGCATTAAAAAGAAAATAACTATTTGATAATCAAATATAATTTATTAAAGTAAAAAATCGTTTTTGTTTCTTATTTTCATGAATGGCAACTTCATAAAAATTTATATTCTGTATGAGTAGCCGAAATACGTTATAAGAACAATCTCATAATCAATAATTTATCGGAATAATTATTTAAAAGAATATATATACATGTTCATATTTATTATAAATAAAAAAAATACAAATAACTATTGAAGTAGCAATAAAATAGTCATTATATAAAATATCATTAAAAGTCACGAATTTCTCTAATTACGGTATTGTAACCCTAAAACAATTGGGTTACAACATTAGTAACCAAACAGCTAATGCATCAAAGTTTATGCCTGAAAGTGTTTTTAAGCCAAATTTAAGCACTTTAACGCCAAATATTATACTATACTGCCAAAATTTCAATTCTTGAAATGCTTTTTCGCCACATTTCCTCCTTAAGCGAATTTTGTTTTTTAAATTGCTTTTACGCCAAAAGTTAAAGCTTTATCGCTCCATTTTTATCACTAAAAAAATTAGTATTCTAGATTTCAACCGATCACTTTTCAGGTGCCATTCCATCGAAAACATACATCAATCAAGCAGTAACTGAAGAACTGAAGAAAGCCCTTTGTAGATTTCTTCCGAAACCATAAGTATTTCCGGTACCCCTTGTACCAAATGTAAAATTCGGTTAAAATCTAGGATACTGTACCCCTGAGAAAGTCGCCAATCTTGCAACCCTGAATATTTCGCCAATTTCTTTAGGGTTGCAATACTATAATTAGAGGAATTCGTAGCTTTATTTTCCAAACAATGTAATGACTATTTATTGTTATTGTGATTATATTATTATTTGCAGAATTCTTATTTGCGGTAAATAAGAACAGAAATATATATTCTTTTAAATAAGTATTCCAATAAATTATTGATTATTAAGAACTTATTCTTACAACGTACATCGGTCACTGATTCGGAACATAAACAATTTTTATGAAGTTGCCACTCAGGAAAGCAAGAAACAAACAAGAAAACGATTTTTTTTATTTATTAATAACTTATATTTTATTCTTAAATAATTAATTTCATTTTTAAAGATGTTCGTTTAGGAATTCTCTCGGAATATTTGAACCTTTAGCTTTTTAGAATGTTAGTTAACGTTACAATTTAAATTTATAATAATTAAAATAAATTAATATCATTAAAATAATGTGTCCAGAACATTTGTTAATTATCTGGCAGAGTGCATGTGGCGGCGTCAGCACAAATGTGACATTCGCAAAATATTTTTTGATTTCACCGATGGAATAAAATATTTGTTTTCACCACAGAGGAAGGACATACCACAATAAAAGGTAAGTTATTCTCTATTTTTTTCTTCTTTTTTATCTTTTAATATTAATTTAACATTCGAATTCGGCTTCGTAAAGAACATGACTTATTTTATGACATTACAAAAAAAAAAAAAAAAAAAAAAAAAAAAAAAAAAAGAGAGAGAGAGAATTGGCGAATAAATTTGGTGAAAGTTTATCGTATCGAAATTTTATCAATTAACAGCGATTATTATCTTTGTTTAAACGATACATTTTTGTGACTTAGCAAAATAAAATTCCACATATTAATTTGGCGATAAAGCGATTCAATTTGGTTTGAAAGCAATTTAGGAATAAAATGTTGACAAAATAATGATATATTTTGGCGTTAAAGCGGCAATATGCGGCGTAAAAGATAACATTAAAAAGTTGACATAATAGTGGTAAAAATTTGGCGATAAAGCGATATAAATTAGCGTAAAAGCATTTTAGATTTAATTAAGAAATTTTTATGGCATAATAGAGCTAAATTTTGGCGTAAAAGCGGTATCATTTGGCGCAAAAGTATTCCAGAGATAAAAAATTTTAGTGATAAAAATTTGGCGATAAAGCATTAACTTTTGACTTAAAAGCACCTCAGAAAACAAGATTCACTTAGTGAAAAAATTTGGCTATAAAGCGATAAATATTGGCGATAAAGCATTAACTTTCGGCGTAAAAGCATCTCAAAAAACAAGATTCTCTTAGTGAAAAAATTTGGCTATAAAGCGATAAATATTGGCGATAAAGCATTTTTTGGCTTAAAAGAAGTTATATAACATAATTTGCTTAGTGAAAAATGGCTATACAGCGATAAATGTTGGCGATAAAGCATTAAATTTTGCATTTCGAGGATTAAAATTTTGGCAGGATAGTGATAACATTTAGCGTTAAAGCGATAAACTTTGGCTTCAAAGCCTTTTCAGGAATAAACTTTGACGTAATAGCTATTTGGCTGCTAATGTGGGCATAAAAGCACTGTTTGGCTATAAATTTTGGCGAAATAGCCTTTCACAATGGCACCGAACTTCGACAACCATTTTGTCTGTTTACTTGGCGATTTGGCAACCCAGTAAAGGATTTTGGTGTAATATCATTTTACCGCGCAAACTACCTGGCCCATTCATTTCTGTGCTTACTTACCGACTTGGCAACTTGGCGATGTGTTTGCTACAAAGGGTACAGGATCCTAGATTTTAACCAAAATTAAGTCAGTAAAAGACCATTCACAGTATTTGTTGGAAATTTAAAGATTTTATTTTATTTTAGTTCTGAATAGTTTTTTATGGCAAAATTTCTCCTCCAAGCAATTCTCCTACAAGTTACATGCTAAAAATTTATATGAGCAATAGTAAATATGTCCAGTATGAATGTTACTAAACATTTATGTGATTTGTACTTCTGGGTGATGTAGGTCTTTGTATTTTTTGCATTCCATGGCCTTTAACCGTCGTCGCCAAGTACTGGAAAAGCCTTATTCAGTTCCGGGTCGTGGTGCATAGCCCAGGTGACATCTTCCAGTGTCACCGTGTCGCTTCCCCTCTCTATGGCTTTCTTACTGGCTAATTCGATTATCTCTGCTGTCAAGTAGTCCAGGATGGCTGTCAAATAGACGGCGCATTTCGGGTTTACCTTGTTTGGAAAAGCATCTACTAATAATTCGTAGACGGTTTGAGCAGGAAGAAAGAAGCCTTTACGTTTAGATTTCCCTCCGGACATTATTTGCAGTTTGGTGCTCGTTGACTATTCTGTTAAAAGTGTGTGTAAAAATTGTTGAAAAAAAATACTGTCGATAAAAATTGTTGAACTAAAAAAAATAAAGATAGAATTTATTGAATTGAATTGAAACTGACAGACACGAGAACTTGAATGAAATTGATTGAAGATTTGAATGAAACAGCTATAGTTACATAGATAGTGATTAAATGCGCTTTTAGAGGCAATTTTTTGAACGTGTTCTCAGAAAATCTGTGGCGCGAGGATTTTTGATGTTAAGATTATTTTATTTGAACAGGCAACTACTGTAAGGTTTTTGATGTTGTCTTTGCTCAAATCAATGCAGATCAATAAATCGCTGCAAGTCAATTGATTGATTTTTTTTCATGTGATTTCTGAAAACTCAAGTCCCGAGTTCTTGACGATTACGGCACTGTAATTAATACTTTACAATCAACCATATCAAAGCTGGTACACCTCAAGGAAAAGTGCTCAGTCCTATCCTCTACAATATCTTTGCATACGACTTTTCTCAATGCACTAACATCTCCACTTTCCTATTTACTGCAGATTCTGCTTCTCTTGCCCAAGGATTGACTAACTAAATGGAGTATAGCAATTAATGTCTCTAAATCTCACGCCATCGTTTTCCGAAAAGGACACGCCAGACAACCAAATATTAACCTCTCCCTTTTTGATCAACAAATTGAATGGACAACTAATATCAAATATCTCGGCTTTATCATAGACAATAAACTAAAATTTTGACCTAATATTCAAAAAATATTTATATATGCCCTAAACTGGCAACTCCGAGGTGAGCTCTATTGCATTACTACGCTATAAAGAAAGCTTAACCGAGTGTATGCCGCTTGGTGCCACAGACTTCGGATTCAAGTCTTGGAGATTCCATAGATGTTTGTAGTGGTTCGGAATCCCCTTTAAACCGTAGGCCCTGGTCTGATATGATTGTAGAGTTTGGGGCATAGGACTGATAATACTATCCTGTAAAAAGAAAACATCTCCTGTCTCGAAATCTGCCAGTAAGCAACCTGTCTTGGCCCACCATGGGGCTGTTGAGTCAATAAAGAAGAAGAATAGTAGCTAAATTCATTATATTATTTTTACCAACTTCTATTCCCTTCAAAGCTTTGATTTAATTGAATTTGATTGAATCTTATGAAGTCTTATTTTACTTCCTTCGTAAAACTTATATATATATATATATATATATATATATATATATATCAGTAGGCCTTATTCGCTGGTGAGCATTACGGCTGACGGCTGAGGCCAATTTGCTGGCGGCTTGGTTGTAGACACTGTTTCAAAAAACGATGAAATTCGTTTCAAAAACGATGGCGTTTGCGATATTCAGCATCTTGGGTCGCTTGCCAAACTACCTGGTGGGAGTTTTCCGGGTTTTCTCCCATACGATACACGAATGTGAGGTAGATACCCTTAAAAGTCCTCCCGGAAAGCACTGCCCTCCTTCTTCAGCGACCCAGGACAAAGTCAGATTTCTACCTACGGATACTTCATCCCAACAGAAGCTGCCCCTTTCCCTCCATCCATCAGTAGATTTCCACTCATGGGATGTCCGTCCCGTACTGAGGATTAGACACAACAACACACACACATATCAGTATGAAACGTTAAAACAAAAGTTACGGTTTGAATCTATTGGCGGTGTCTGTTTCAATCATTCTTTAAGAACCAAGGAGATTTAAAGGCTATTGTGACAACGTTCATTCACGCCTCGCATCGGTAGTCAATGATGATGTTTTATTGGTTTTCTTCCATACAACACGCAAATGTCGAAGTATTATCCACAAAGGCTCTCTCTGAAAACAATGCCTTCCCTTCAGCATCTATCAGTGGGCTGTTTATGGTAGACATAAGTAGAATGCAAAACCCAGCGATGTACATAAAATTTGTAATTTTCGATGGTAGCATTTATTCGATTGAAATTTTTCATAATTTGTATATAAACATAGAAATCGAAACACAGAATTTTTGTTACAATTCAATAAATTTCCATCCAAATGATATTAAAAGAGACTCACCGACTATGAGCATCACGAAGTAGAGTAGGAAGAAGAAAATGCACATAAACATGGATTCAACTGTGGAAAAATATATATTTATATTATTTAAAAATATTTTATTATTATTATTAAATTATATGTTATTTAAAAATATTTTAAACAAAAACATCAATGCAACAGTTCATAATATAATAGGCTTGTGAGTATGACATTAAAATTCAATCTTATGATGCTTCAAAATTTATTTAAAAGCATCATTTGCTCAGTGTAGCAAAAAAGCATTGATTTTAATCAGGGGTTCTTAATAAGGTGTCAAGGGAACTTGGGTATGTAAACTTGGTGAGTAGAATACTACTCCTTTATTCACAAAATTCTAATTAATTCTAACATTTTTCAAGCATAAATGTAGATTTAGCCGCTTGCAAAAGATGTATCCCGGCCGAGCCCCCAATTTATGTGGGGTTTACACCGGTTTCAATAGATTCATCCCGGCCGAACCTACAGTTTTGTTAGACTTCTCTACCAGTCTAACCAAAGCTGAACTTTTGAAGTGGGTGTCTAGGGGTGTATTTCCAAACAAATCAACGAAGCGTTGGTTTTCTCTCAACAACACATATTTAATGGAGCACGGTTATATTTGCAGCGATATTTACATCAAATATTAATACATGACAATAACATTCTTGACATACAAGCTTGACGCAGCCCGTTCCAGTTTCGACGTCTGCCCGCGTTCCCTTACCTGTTTCTTCATCTACGGGGCCCTCTCCCCTTCTCCCGGGGTCAGAGTTCAAAGTTGAATACTCCCCCACATTGTAAACAGGCTCTGTCGAAGGGGGCGAAATCAGCAGGGGGCGACACATTGCAGTTGCTTAACTGCAATGTGTCGTCCCCTGCTGATTTCGACACAAACAAATCCTACATAAATATGCAATAATTTAAAATATTATCTATATATGGGAATATTCATAGAAGCAACAGATTGTTTTCAAGTCACGTGTTAATTTCATTCAACATAAACAACAACATATCTCACTGGTAAGTTTATAATATTATATAAGTATATTTTAAACATCTTGGGTCTTATAATGTATTCTATTATAATTTAATATTACTTGAAAAGCATTATTTGTTTATTGTATCATTTTTATGCTAATCGTTTTTAATATAACTGATTTGCATTTTTTTATGCTAACCGTTTTTATTATAACTGATTTCCATTGTTTCTATTTGAGACCAGTTGTTTTTAGTAAAACAGATGTATATTATTTTTATGCCATGTTTTGAATAAAACTGATTTGTATTTTTTTTATGCTAATTGTTCTTAATAAAACTGATTGGAATTTTTTATGCTAATCGTTTTTATTATAATTGATTTCCATTCTATTTGATGCCAATTGTTTTTAGTAAAACTAATTTGTATTATTTTTATGCTATTTTTAATAAAACTGAATTCCATTTTTTTATTTGATGCTAATTGTTTTTCATAAAATTGTTGTGTCTTATTTTTTATGCTATGTTTTAATAATTTCATTTGCATTTTTTAGGCTAACTGTTTTTAATATAACTGATTTCCTTTGTTTTTATTTGATGCTAATTGTTTTTCATAGTATTTTCATTGTTTTCTCATACTAATTGTTTTTAAGGAAACTGATCTGCATTGTGTTTATTTGAAGCTAACATTTTTAATTAAATCGATTTGCATTTTTCTTATTTGATGCTAATTGCATTTAACAAACTGATTTTCATTGTTTGAGACAGTATTGAGACAGTATTTGACCTGTCTGTTTGTATTTGAGATTTGACCTGTCTGTATTGAGACAGTATTTGACCTGTCTGTTTGTATTTGAGATTTGATCTGTCTGTTTGTATTTGAAATGTGACCTGTCTGTATTGAGACAGTATTTGACCTGTCTGTTTGTATTTGAGATTTGATCTTTTAAGATTTGACCTGTCTGGTGACTAACGCGTTGGGTTTCCATTCAAGATGATTTGGGTTTGAAACACCCAAGCAAAAGCTGATACTACTTCCTCTATATCCTAGAAGGGGCATGATGAAATTTAAAGGTCAATGAGTTGTTCCGTTAAGCTCCCAGAACGACGAAAGGAAAGTGCGAACCTCTTACTTCCATTAAAACTAATACATGAGGTGGTTTTTCAAAACTGCAGTAGCAAAATGTGAGTGTTGTTTAACAGCACTACGTGGTGTACCCTGGATAACGTTAAATCCACTACACATTCAAAGTTCTCGTAGTGAAATACTTATATTCAAAGTACCAGAGGATCAAAAACAGTACAAATTTTATGCATTTAAAATCGTTGTCCCAATAATAATAGCGGACTTCATCTTCTGGCAAAGAACATTTAAAAGAGCTCTTCATTCTAAATGTTCTATAAGTAATTCTGAAAATAATATACACTCAAGAGCCAAAACATTATGACCACCCCTACATTTTGCAATGAACTCGCCTGGATGACGTGGAAAGCACGTGATCAGGTGGAAGTGGTATTTAACTGGTATTAATCCATGCCAAGGCGGGTTGAAGCTGTGTTGCGCGCCAAAGGTGGGCCAACTCGTTATTGACAGGTGGTCATAATGTTTTGGCTCTTGAGTGTATAAATGATTCTAAGGAATCAGCTGTAAATAAGATTCATTTTGAGGTTTATTTCGTAATTGGCCTAAAATCAAAATTATCGAATTGAATTCAAATCAAACTGAACAGTTTTAGGCCATTGGTTATTTAACTAATTTTGATTTGTCAGTTGTACCCAATGAGAAACTTTAGTAAAAAAATGTTTTCAGACAGTATGGCAGAATTTATGCGAGTTTTAACAATTTTATTTTATTTCTTAAATACTTTAATTAACTAATAGTTTAATAATTTAATAATTAATCAATAATGTAATAATAATTCTATAATTAATAATTTAATAATTTAAATAATAATTTAATAATAATTCATAAATAATTTACTTTTTGAAATAATTTTATTTTATTTTTAAATAAAATAAAATTGTCCTAAAATAAAAAAGTCCTATAAGCTTATACAAATTGAAATCTTATTGTATATTTCGTGGAATAGTAATAAGAGTATGAAATTAAAAATCTGACCTTCGTTTGCAATTTCCGTTATCACGTACTTCAAATATAAATATAGCTTCAGGCATTCTTTGGCTTGCTTGAATTTCCGAAACAAAGAACAATAGCTTCCTGAAACTTGGAAAAAAAAACCCACATCTTATTACTTTTTAAACATACAGGTAACATAAATAAATGCGAAGAATTCTATACAATACAGTCATAAGAAAAGTAATTTCGGAGGAGTCTTTTACTACTGTGCCCAAAAAGTAAGACCAATTATTTTTTTTCTCAAAAACTCTTTATTTATTCTTCCAAATTTATTTCATCGCCTTCAAAGTAATCCCCTTCGGACACAATGCACTTATGCCAACTTTTCTTCCAATCCTCAATGCATGCTAAAATGTCATCGCCAGAGATGGCCTTCAAAGCGCACGGCGATCTTTACAATCGACTCAAAACGGTGTCCTCGGAGTGGTCTTTTGAGTTTAGGAAATAGCCAGAAATTGCACTTTTGTAAATACGGGGTTGTGGAACGATTTGGGTTTCATTTTTGGCGAAAAGGTCACGATCAGTGTGAGCTGGCGCATTCAATGTTTCCGATACCAATCGAGATTTGACGCATTTGAGGCCCAAATTGGAATTGGCCGATCCTTTTGAAATTCCGACATCATCAGCAAGGTCTCTAATTGTAAATCGTCGGTTTGCAAGCGCAAATCGTCGATTAATTAATTAACCAAATCTTTAATTTTTTGGATGTGAGCTTCGTCGGTTGAGGTCGATATTCGACCACAGCCGACATTGATATTCGTCTTCAACGCGTTCTCTGCCTTCTTTGAACTATTTATGCCACTTCTAAACATTTCTTTCCGATATAGGAATGCTCATCGGGCAACATTCTTGGAATGCAACAGTACAACAACACACTTGTGCAACATTCTATACGTTTCCGCAAACAAAATTGAATGCAGGTTCTTTGCTCAATTAATTCAGACAAATCAAAAATCGCCGGAATCGGTTTTAGCGTCTCACAAAGCCAAGCGTAACTCAAGCACTAATGAATATTTTGACGTCACATTTCACACAGATGTCAAAGATGAGTGCTAGCCCTAAAA
>BPLQ01004736.1:0-20382 GCA_021605075.1 Caerostris darwini
AAAAATAATTCCTATTAAAATATTTTACATTTGTCTTTTTATATAAAAAAAGTGAAGATTCATGAGGAAAAGGGTATTAATTTTAAAAGTGTTAATTGTGTTTCACAACTTAAGTATCCATCTAACTATTTTTTAAGCAAAAGAGAATTTGATGCATTCCTATACTTACGTATTTCTATTCTTAATTTAATTAACGTATTCCTGTCATAAATATAATTGACAAATTCCTATTCTTAATTTAACTTACGTACTTCCATTCTTAATTATTTGACGTATTCCTATTTTCAATTTAAATTATATTTCTATTCCTATATTTGTTGTACAAATATGTCGTGTGACGCAAAATTTTATATGGCAAAGGAGTTCAAATAGAATACCTAATATTAAAAACAGATTAAGGGTATCTTTATGATAGTTAAAAATAATTCATATTGAAATATTTTACATTTCTCTATTAACAAGAAAAAGTCAACAAAAAGCTGTATAAAAGAGTGCTAATTTTTTTTTATAATAACAAGATTAAAAGTTATAATATTAATATCTCAGCAAGTTGAAAAAAAAAAGAAAAAAATCTCAAGTTTATCTATTTCTAAAATGAATATGTTCTGCCGTTCATGAAGTGGCTGCATGTTTTATTTTCTTGATTTTCTTCAGATTTATGTGATTCAGTTTCCCTTGACAAAAAAGCATTTTCTTCTTTTACGCATATTTCTAGTGTCTTGGTATATGACAGGATTCGTAAAGGAAACCTGCATTAAAAAAATTTACGTTAATAGTGACTTAATTTTTCTAATATTTATTGGAACTCAATCTATACAAATTTGGCCACTTACCATAAAAACAAAAAGAAAATATAAACAAATTAAAATTACAAAGGGAAAGCACGAGACATTCTTAACAAAAATGACCAAAATTACTTAAAATCAGTTCAAAACAAGTTAAATATTCTAAGGATAAAAATTAAAAAAGCTGGAAGCACCATAATAAATGTCCATGTAATCAGGTCATGTTTTCTCTGACTCCTGCAGTAAAGAATACACAAATCACAATTCTATTGTAAGTTACAATTCAGTACCAAGCAAACTAGTAAATGGGCCTTATTGACGTTCTCTGTCATACATAAAACTGTAGTAAAAAGTAACTGGGACCATGACTGTATGAATTGGCAAGTACATGCGGTTAGTACATATGTTTACGGTTTTAAGTATTACGTAGGACTGATATTGTGGAAGTGGCACAGGGTGTCTTGTGTAAAGTATTGTACGTAAAATAATGTAAATAAATTACTGTAAATATAAAGATTGGACTGTTTCCGTCCACCAGACGCCTACTTGACACAACTAGTCACTAGCAAGCAGACAGCAGGTCAAAAGTAGGTTGCAGTTCATTTTATAATAACTATTTTCCAAATGCTGACTCAAAATAGGAAATATAGCAAATATTGTTGTTGTCCCCAATATCTTTATTAGAACTCAATCCATATAAATTTGGCCACTTATCGTAAAAACAAAAAGAACATATAAACAAATTAAAATTACAAAGCGAAAGCACGATACGTTCTTTACAAAAATGACCAAAATGACTTAAAATTAGTTATATTATATTATCCTTAGTATATTATATTATCTCAATTATATTATCCTTAGAAGGGGCCTGATGGCCGAATGGCTAGCACTCTGGCGTTCGGTGAGACAGGTATCGGGTTCAAATCCCGGCTTTGCCCATGGGTGTTGTAGTGGTTCGGAATCCACTTTAAGCCGTAGGTCCCGGTCCTAATAGGATCGTAGAGTGCTGCGGGGGCATTGTTACTCCGCGTCCGTGGCTTACCATCAAGTTACACGCGCCTCCTGGGTAGTGCAAAGTGAGTAACATCGGTGCAGCCCTTATGGCGAAAGATCAAGGTCTATTTGCCAGCTGCATTAGAAGAAAAAAAAATATATTATCCTTAGAACATTTAAAAACAAGTTAAATGTTCTAAGGATAATGTTCTTAATGGATAAAAATTTAAAAAGCTATAAACACCCTAATAAAAGTCCGTGTAATCAAGACATGCTTTCTCTGTCCCCTCCAGTAATGAGTACACACATCACCATTCTGTTGTAAGTTACAGTCCAGTCCCAAGCAAACTAGTAAATGGGCCTTATTGACGTTCTCTGTCTTACATAAAACACGCATATCAGAGTTCACAATCCCTATTTTCGCCAAATGTTCGGCCAGGCAGTCGTGTTCAGTTTATGATCTAAAGTTGGCAACAGTCTTTTTCGAGTTTTTCCACTCATTTTTTACAGCCATCCCCGATTGTCTCGCGAATTTGATCCAGTCATCCCCGACTTTTCCTGTGGTGTTAGATAATAGTTCACTAATACACGATGATTTAATTTTATTCCGTACAGTTCTCCTAAAACAATCAAAAGGAATAGCAAATGTCAAAATCTAATATTTTGAATCTATACATTTTTCAATTATAGAAATATTCCTTGCAATTTTGCGTTCTAGGAATAGTATCGACCCACCAATTTGGTGTCTATCTTCATAAATTTTTTTAATTTTTTTGCATACAAAAATCCTCAACAATCCTAAGTCGCCTTTTTTCTCCAAGTTAGTCAATAAAATAAAACCGTATCCTCTTACTGATTTTGGACATTGATCCTTAGTGTCAACTTGTTAAAGCTATATAAATCACTGAAATTGGTCTAGCACGATCTCTCAAGTAAAATCAATTTTAACAAATTAAGAAAAAAAATTTCTTTTCTACCAAATCTACGCTTTTTACTTTAATTCACATAATTTAATTTTCCACCTCATTTGTTGAGTAGAAATTTTTTTTAGAAATAACTTTCCGATGTTCTGAAACTGGACCAACCATTCAATTTACTGAATTCCTTAAGAGTTATTTATTACTAAATAAATTAAATCTGGTAGTTCTAACTATTATTTCCAGTACCATTTTAATCTATGTATTTTATTCTTTACTTCAGACATGTCCGTTTTAACAGAAATTGACAACTAAATTAACTGCAATTTTATCCATAAGCATAAAAAAAACTAAAAGACTAAAAAAAGAACATCCACTGGCATCTCAATACGCTCACTCCTTTTAAAAATTTCCTTAAATCGCCACCATTTCTCGAGTAGGTCATCCATTTCGTTACAGAGTTTTATGAGAGCGAAGACTTTCTTGGGTACTTTACAACATTAATAGAGACCATAACATGAACAATGCCAACTAAAACTGTCCACGTCTTCAGCGAGAAAAGAAGAAAAAGGGGCAAAGCCTTCCGCGGATGATAAATTATTCAAAGAATTGTTTTCTTCTGTTGGCATCGGCGTAGACTTGATGCTGCTGCTGCATTGTCCCCATTACTCCATGTAAATTTTTGTTTACATCTTCTTTGAGCTAAAAGTCTTCCTGAAGGGAGAAGATCGATTTACTTTTACTGTAGTCACGCAGGCTTTTATAATTTTATTTTGCCTCGCCAAAGTATCTCACCACTTAACTTCAAAGACTGTAGTTAAAGATAAAAGCTAAGAACTGTGAGATGGGGGGTGTTTTTATCTCGGCAAAATACTTCTTCAGTGGTGGTTTGGGTTTGGAGATTATTTATAATCTTCTAAATTCTGCGAGAAGTAGAAAAACAAGCGTGTCGTTTTAATGTGACGTGTGATGAAAATGTGGTGGAAATTCAATAATTTTTAGCTTTTTCTCAAAAAAGACTTCTGTAGCATTAATGTATGAAAATAGTATGACCCAAGAGAGAGTTATTTGACGTAGAAAAAAAATTCAAAATTTAAAAAATATTTTATGCTGTAAAATAATGATAAACGTATTTAAAAGAATAAATTAGTTAGCTAAAGTTATTTTTTATCAGAGGAATAATTTTTGTGGTATATTTTACTCAAAGATAAATTTTTATGATGTATATTTAAGGCTTTTATAAATCGTTTAATTGATTTTGTAATCATAAACATTGAAATTTTTTTGACATATGAAATCAATATACTTTTAAGAGGAAGTGATGTTAGTGATGCATAGAACAGTTAGATGGATACTTAGTTGGGAAAGACAGTTAACACCTTTAAAATTAATACCCTTTTCCACATGAATAATTACTTTTTATTAAATGAGAAAGACAAAATATTTTAATAGGAACTAATTTTTGCCATCATAAAGGTATTTTTAATAACTAAAACCTTTATGCTATTTTTAATACTAGGCAATCTATTGGAACCCGTTTGCCGTATACGACAATTTAATGCCATACGATATATTTGTACCACAAATATAGGAATAGGAATATAATTTAAATAAAAAATAGGAAAGAGTCACATAATTAAAAATAGTAATACTTACGTCAATTAAGTTCAGAATAAGAAAATGTTAGTTAAAATAAAGACAGGAATACATTAATTAAATTAAGAATAGAAATACGTCAGTACAGGAATGCATCAAATCCTTTTTACTTAAAAAACACCTAGTTGGATACTTAAGTTGTGAAAGACAGTTAATTTAATAACATCATCATATAACGAGACTTCATTTTACTCAAAAGTAGAAAAAAAACATTCTTGCATGCAAGCATAACTAGAACAAAACTCAACTACACAAACACAAGTTCCAAGTCATCATCCTGCAATTATGCGCCTTTTCTTTTATGCTTAAGCACAAAGGAAATCAATCGACAAAGAAACGCGAAACATTAGTCTCGACCTCAACCAATGCCGAGCAATCACACAGAGACAGGAGGAGAAAAAGAGTCAAGTCTATTAAGTCGCCCAAAGTAGCCAAGGCAGTCTTTTCTCCTTTATTTGTTACGCCTGCCAATAACAGTTGCGCCCCAACAGAAACAAATTACATGGATCCCTGGATTATTTAACAACAACTAATGGTTTTTGCATCGCCTTCATCGACTTTGGAATCATTTTTCATCGCGATGTTTCACTTCTGTCGTTAAAAGATGAAAAAGATGACATCGCCGGCTTTTAAAAAAGCCCTTCTGCAGTTTATCTTCCGAGAACCGATGTTAATGTCAGGGGTTTGAACGATGCGATTGTTAGTCGTATTATCTTATCGTGCCAAAATGTTCGTATCGTGAGCCATTCCCTTTTTTTTTGTCTACCCATGAATTGCATTCTATCGAAACGCGTTGGAAATTTACACGCAATAAAAGAAGGTCTTGTTGACAGATTTTAGATTAATTTTTCATTTTTCAGAAGTTTTCTTGGAAAGTGAATAATGTCTTTATGTCGAAATATATGAATTTTGACATTTTGATGGTGGAGGTATTTGCATGCACAAAAAATGCATGGTTCTTCACGCGAATCGTTATTTTTTTCTTTCTGTCTTTTAAAAGAAATTAAATTTTAAATATTTTAATATAAAGTTTTATTAACCATAATAATGTAGTATGCCATTAATTTGGTTTTTTTATGTTCTCTTGACAGCATATGGCAATAACAGCAAATTTGTGCTAAACAACAAATGTATATCCTTCACGATAAATTTAAAACACTAGTTTAAAATACTCCATAAAGGTTTGGGGAACCACGTCAACAACAGATATAAAACTGCCTTTCTGGAAGGTCTTTGGAAGAAAATATTTACGTTAATCGTAAAAAAAATATGGAAAACACACATTCACCAGCTTTATAAATGCGAAGATCAGGAATGAATTCGACATTGCCGTTAAAATTAACGTCACTCGGCAGTCGGCCGAAGCTCAGTCAACAAATTTGCAATTTCATCATTTGTTCAATATCATCTCATCATTTGTTTATCATTGTTCATCATTTCTCCAATAAAGTTTATTTTATGAATGTGATTATGCACGTCCCGCCCGGTAATCTCAAAATAAACTTTATTGGAGACGTAGGAAATTAAATAAATATGCGAACTTTACAATATATTTGCGTGTGTTTATGATCATGCTACTGTTCCCCAAAAAGTAAGACCAATTATTTTTTTTTCAAAAACTCTTTATTTATTCTTCCAAATTTATTTCATCGCCTTCAAAGTAATTCCCTCCGGACACAATGCACTGGTGACAACTTTTTTCCCAATCCACAATGCATGCTAAAAAGTCATCGGCAGGGATGGACTTCAAAGCGCACGCCGCTTCAAGTTGAATCTCTTTAATCGATTCAAAAAGGTGTGTCCGGAGTGGACTTTTGAGTTTAGGGAATATCCAGAAGTCTCACGGTGTGATTATGGTGGTTGTGAAACAATATGGGTTTCATTTTTGGCGAAAAAGAAACGAAGAATCAATGCAGTGTGAACTGACGCATTCAGTGTTTTCGGTACCAATCGAGATTGGACGCTTTTCAGACCCAAAATGGAATTGACAGATCCTTTTGAAATTCCAAGATCATCAGAAAGGCCTCTAATTGTGAATCGACGGTTTTCAAGCACCAAATCTTTAATTTTTTTGGACGAGCTTCGTTTTTAGAGGTTGATGATCGACCAGAGGCCTCTTAGTCTTCAACGCGTTCTCTGCCTTCTTTGAACTACAACATTCTATACGTTTCCGCAAAAACAAAAAACAAAAACAAAATTTTCCGCAGAAACAAAATTTAATGCAAGTTCTTTGCTCAATTAATTCAGACATTTCAAAAATCGCCGGAATCAGTTTTAGCGTTTCACAAAGCGAAGCGTAACTCAAACGCTAGTGAATATTGTGACGTCCAATTTCACACAGATGTCAAGGACAGTCCCAGCAACATAAAAAAAAAAAAATTTAAAGTCCATAAGTCCCGGGAATTTTAAATTGAAAATTGGTCTCCCTTTTTGGACACAGTAGTATGTCATATGGGTCACATTGTTCATTACTGTAAAGTGCAAATGAGTCTTCTTATTTTCAATAATTTAAGCTTTCAATTTTTTTTTATTCGTCAGCAGTAAAATATCTTATGTATGACCATGTGTTGTTAGATCATGATAAACTTCATTTCATTGAATTAATTAATAAATAATCAAAAAAATTAAATTTCATGTTAAATTGAACTGGAACTTTTCATTTCATTAATATTATGCTTCAAAATAGAGAAATAAAAAAGCTTTTTTTCAACAATCATACTGAAATTCTATATTTGATAACAACGATGTACAAAATTTATAGACAAACATGAATAAATTTTTATGTATAATAAATCTTAAATGACATTGTTAAATATTTACGTATAGTAAATCTTAAATGTTATTAATAAATCTTAAATGGCATTAATAAATCATGAATGTTATTAATAAATCTTAAATGGCATTAATAAATCTTTATGTATAATAAATCTTAAATGACATTTATAAATCTTTATGTATAATAAATCTTAAATGACATTGATAAATATTTATGTATAATAAATCTTAAATGGCAGTAATAAATCTTTATGTATAATAAACCTTAAAAATGACAATTTTAAATGACATTAAGGGACGTAGGTTCTTCATTTTTTTTTAAAAGCATTAAATTCAAAGCATGCAGTTATAAGAATACAACATTTAGCATTGTAAAGTAAAGTTTTCATCGGCTGTATTATATTCTGGCTTTTGAAAAAATCTCTGAATAATAATATATAATTTTCTTGAGAATTTAAAGAGTATAATTTTGCTTGCTTTATTCAAAGAAGTTAAAACATCAACAACACTCTTTTGATGTTGCTACCGTGTTATTTTTAAACAAACTAAACAAACTATGCATAAGAAGGGAAAATTAACTTTAGAATTGTAGAGCAGAAAAATGGGAGTATCTCTAAAAGTTTTTAAAAACACTATAAATTGGGAAAAGAGAAAAAGTTTTGCAAGTATGATTTTCTTTACGGGAATGTAAGGAATTTGTAAGAATAAAAACGTTTTGCAAAACTATTTTTATTAAATGGTATACGAATGTCTAATCCCTTTAAATATTTTCGTTTTTATTGTTCTCAACAACGTATATAATCTTCAATGCATGCAAAACTAAAAATTAAATCCTTTCTTTAAAAGGATATTGAAATAATTAATGTAATTTTTTTTAAATTTTCATTGTGCTATTTAAAAATGCCAAAAATTAACACAGAATCTTACAACGCTTAAGAAATACAAACCATTTAAAAACAAACGAACTAGATAACTTTTGAAAATAGTAATTATACCAACGCATACTAGTGAGCTCTGACATAGAAAAAAATAACCTACTAATTTTATTCATATTTGAAAACCAGAAGTATAAAATATAATGAGGGAAATATACATTACTTTCAAATTTAAGAGATATAGAATTTCTTCAAAATATAATATCTTAGTAAATCATAAAAGAAATTATTTAAGGCTTAAAAAAATTTCTAATTATATTAACACAAATTCTAAAAATCTTAAAATATTCAAACAAAGTGTTATATGTATTGTAACATTTTTCCCACGGGAACAGTTGTGGCATTTCGTTCTCAGGAGAGAAAAACGTATATTCTTTGACAGGTACATAATAACAATAAATCACTCAAATTTGACAGAAGATAAGCAGTGCTGTGGGTAGTTATATCGAATGCAATTAGTGTTTTGCATTAATGAGAACAATCTGTCTCTCAAATCTGATAGCAGATATTCAGTGTCACGGATAATGAGGCCTCATGAAATTAGCTATTGTCTGTGCAATCTTGACAGGTCGAAACAATTACAGATGGAATATGGACTACACCAAAAGTCGTTCCATCGTGATTGATGACACACCATGAGCTGAGAAAATGTCTACTCCAATGAGAAGCGAGGGAAGCTGAGCCGATGCACACACTCTTTGAGAGATTTTCTTAAACGGAGGTTTTTGGAGAAGAAGCAAGGAGCTCTGCGAAGAGTTGACAAAGAGAGTTGCCTTTTTCTCTTGCTCTGAAGCGACAAACTAGACAGGAGTTTCTGTCTATTTAAAAACCGAGCCACTGATTTCGTGTATCACGCCGTGCGATAATTAAGAACTGTGCAGACCTGGGGAAATAGATTCGTCGTAGACTCAAGAACTCTGAAAATCTTCGACCTTGGAGTGAACTGCACTTGTGAATCAAATTATCTTTGATTTTCATTTTTTACCAGTAGGTTGATTTAAAATAATATTAAAGGGGTGAGTATATTTTTGGTGAACATGACAGCTTCATTTTTATACATATTAATTTTAATTTACCACCTGATAAGCTAAGTTTCAAGATTTCGAATGTATTACTTAATATTGTTTGTGAGAAAGTAAATGTTAGATGATTGGGCTGCAATAGCAATGTCGTCAGCTTACAAGTGGATAGTGACAGAGTCTACTATCGGAATATCATGAATGTAAATGTTAAATAAAATTGGTCCAATGAGAGAACCTTGCAATATGCCTGTGCAGTCTAATAATTGAGCGGAGTTTGTTTACACGTATCCCAAAATATCTCCTGCTGTTGCAAAATGGAATGAGACCAATTAAATAAATCGGAAAATAATAAAGCATAAAGTTTGTGAATAAACCATCGGTCCAGACCCTATCAAAAGTTTTAGCAATATCTGGGAAAATGATTCAATTAATTGATTTTTTGACAAGAGCTTCAAAGATATGTTCTCTTAGTCGGAGGAACTGATGGGTAATGGAGATGTTAGTGGTAAAGTCAAATTGATGAAGCATCATGATAGAGTATTTGTTAAAATGAGCTTTAATTATTAATTATTTTATTATTTTAAGAATAATGAATTCAGTTAGTTTTTACTTAAAATGGGCAAAAGGAGAAAATGGTCTATAATTAGGGGGGAAAACAGAGGTTAGTAAGATCTTTAATATGGAGAGATGGGTGAAATAGTTGCGAATTTCGAAGATTTTGAAAACTAAAAAATTTAAAAATAACATCAATTAGTCAAGCAATTCGATATATTTTTAAACATATTGTTAGTAATGTTAGCCATACCAAGATATTTTTTAATCTTAATTTTAGAAGTATAATTATAAATATAGGAGACTTTGGTGTGGCTTTTACTTTTTGATTAAGAATATTTGGAATTTTAAAGATAGTAGATTATAGAATAGATAGTAGATTATTTGAAATTTTAAAGATGGTAGATAGTAGAATTTTAAACGTAGTAGATTTGTATTTTCTGCGAGACGGTTAGTAAGATAATTAATTTGGAAATTATTCTCGTGACTATATGCAAAATATTTACATTTCATATCATCAGATGCCAAAGAGTTAGAATCTTTAAGATTGTTAACTTTATGGCTTTGTTAATAAAAAATAGTATTAATTAGTCAGGCAATTCGATAAACTTTTAAAAATTTTTTTAATAATGTTATCCATACCAAGCGCTATTTTTTATCTTAATTTTAGAAATATAATCATAAATATAGTAGACTCTGGTTCGGATGATCTTTTCTTGATTAGGAATATTTGTAATTTTAGAGATAGTAGATTTCATTATATTTCCTGTGAGTCGATTTGTAAAATTGTTAACTGAGATTCTGGTGGCTATTTGCAATATATTCACACTATTATCATCAGATGCCAGAGAGTTTGAATCTTTAAGATTACTAATTTTATGGAATCTTTTAATAAAAAATAACATCAATTAGCCAAGTAATTCCATAAATTTGTAAGTATTTTGTTTCTAATGTCTTCCACACCAGGGTTTATTTTTATCTTGATTTTAGACATATTTTCATAAATACTCGCATAGGAGACTCTGGTGTGGGTGATCTTATTTTGATTACGGATATTTGAATTTTAAAGATAGTAGATTTCACTGTATTTTCTGTGAGCTGGTTAGTAGGATTGTTAATTTGGAAATGTTCCTGGTGGCTATTTGCAATACATTCTCATTTCTTATCACTATTAGTAGCCAAAGAGTTAAAATCTTTAAGTTTCTTAACTTTATGGAATTTTTTAATAAAAAGTTTTTGAAATGATTTGACGGTTATTAATTTGTTTTAAATAATAACTAATAATCTTACTTATTTTTACCTTCACATTTTTGGAACTCCACGGACCTCAAACCAGGCCAACATCGTGTTCTACACCATAACAAATTCATTAGCCCCAGAAATTTTTAATGTTTTAGTAATGTATTAAAAAAACACTCAAATCAATAGCCTCCGAGATATTGGCATCACTTGAAAAATTATATATATTCTTTTATTTTTATTAAACTCTCACCTAAAGAGTTCAACATGTATTATAGTTCACTAAACTAGCAACATTTGCAGTTGTTCAGATGTGTAATTGTATAGATGTTCACATGGATTGAGAACTCTCTCTCATTGGGTTCATCTGTATGCTTTTAATGGGGTTCAAAAGTACTCTGGGAAATACGTTTGACAAATGAACCCAAAGTATTTCATGGGTTCACATATATCATTGTACGTTCTTTCTATGTGTTTTTGATGACAATATTCAGGACAATGTTATTCAAATTCAGGAAGTTGTTTGCTCAGTAAAAGTTTTTGTTCATATCTTCAGTTCTTCATCTCATCAAAAGTTTTAGAACTGTTTATATTTTGTTTTGTAAACCTAAACAGTTCTAAAACTTATCAATAGCAAATATTTAATGAAAGATGGGAAAGATACTCTTTGTGTGTTTTTACTGTTATTGATGATAATTATTATCCATTGAATATATCATCCCGAATAAAAAACCTTTAATTATTTTTATTGCCTTAAAATTCCTTAATCATAAAAGAATTAATTTCCTATGTCTAAAAAATTGCAATATATATAAATACAAAATTAATTTAACGTTTTATAAAAGCTTTAAATATAAATCATAAAAATTTATCTTTGAGTAAAATATATCACAAAAAAATTCCTGTGATAAAAAATAACTTTAATGACTAAATTATTCTATCATTATTTTACAGCATAAAATTTAAAAATAAATATGTAGACATTTTTTTTTGCCACGTCAAATAACTCTCTCTTGGGTCATACTCTATTCATAAATTAATGCTTCAGAAGTCTCTTTGAGCAAAAGCTAAAAATTATTGAATTTCCATAGCATTTTCATCACACGTCACATTAAAACGACACGCTTGTTTTTATACTTCTCGCAGAATTTAGGAGATTATAAATAATCCTCCAAACCAAGCCGCCACTGAAGAAGTATTTCTCACGGAGATAAAAACACCACCCATCTCAAAGTTCTTAGCTTTTATCTTTGAAGTTAAGTGGTGAGATGCTTTGGCGAGGCAAAATAAAATTATAAAAGCCCGCGTGACTACAATAAAAGTAAATCGATATTTTCCCTTCAGGAAGACTTTCAGCTCAAAGAAGATGTAAACAAAAATTTACTTGGAGTAATGGAGACAATGCAGCAGCATCAAGTCTACGCTGATTCCAACAGAAGAAAACAATTCTTGGAATAATTTATCATCCGTGGAAGGCTTTGCCCCTATTTCCTCTTTTCTTGCTGAAGACGCGGAAAGTTTTAGTTGACATTGTTGATGTTATGGTCTCTATTAATGCTGTAAAGTACCCAAAAAAGTCTTTGCTCTCATAAAATTCTATAACGAAATGGATGGCCTACTTGAGAAATGGCGGCGATTTAAGGAAACTTTTAAAAAGAGTGATCGTGTTGAAATGCGAGTGGGTGTACCTTTTTTAGTCTTTCGGTTTTTTTTATGCTTATGGATAAAATTTCAGTTAATTTAGATATCAATTTCTGTCGAAACAGACATGTCTGAAGTAAAGAATAAAATACATAGAGTTAAATGGTACTGAAAATAATAGTTAAAGCTGCTAGATTTATTTTATCTAGTAATAAATAACACTTAAGTAATTTAGTAACTTGAATGGCCGACTTTCAGAATATCGGAAAGTTATTTCCAAAAAAGGCTTCTACTCGACAAATGAGGTGGAAAATTAAATTATGTGAATTAAAGTAAAACTTGTTGTTTTAATGGAAAGAATATTTTTTTTTCTTAATTTATTTTCAATTTACTTTTTTAAATTTATTGTGAGATTGTGCTAGACCAATTTCAAATATTTATACAGCTTGTACAAGTTGACAATAAGGATAAATGGTCAAAATTAGTAAGACGATACAGTTTCACTTTATTGAATAACTTGTGGAAACGTATAGAATGTAGCAGAAGGCATTCGGGAACATTCCCATATCGGAAAGAAATGTTTAGAAATGGTTTAAACAGTTCAAAGAAGGCAGAGAACTCGTCGAAGCCGAAGAACCCTCTGGTCGACCCTCAACCTCAACCGACGAAGCTCACTTTCAAAAAATTAAAGATTTGGTGCTTGCAAACCATCAATTTACAATTGAAAACCTTGCTGCTGATGTTGGAATTTCAAAAGGATCGGTCAATTCCATTTTGTCCTCAAACGCGTCTTATCTCGATTGGTAACGAAATCATTGAATGCACCAGCTCACAATATATTGATTCGTCGTGACGTTTTCGCCAAAAATTAAGCCCATATCGTTCCACAACCATCGTATTCACATCGTGCGACTTCTGGCTATTCCCTAAACTCAAAAGCCCACTCTAGGGACACCATTTTGGGTCGATTGGAGATATTCAACGTGAATCACCCGCGCGCTTTGAAGACCTTCCCGGCCAATGACATTTCAGCATGCATTGAGGATTGGAAAAATAAGTGCATTGTGTCCTTGTGTCCATCGTGTACTGTGAAGGCGATGAAATAAATTTGGAAGAATAATTAAAGAGTTTTTGAAAAAAAAAAAATAAATGGTCTTATTTTTTCGGCACAGTAGTATTATAATTTTTTAACTTGTTACTATAAAAAAACCTTTTTCCACAACTTTTAATGTTAGACATTCTATTTGAACCCCTTTGCAATATCATATATTTGTACTATAAATATAAGAATAGGAATATAATCGAAATTAAAAATATAAATACATCAGTAAAGTTAAGAATATGTCAATTAATATTAAGACAGGTATTCGTTAATTTAATTAATAATAGAAATATGTCAGGTGAATTAATAGAAATGCATCAAAGTCTGTTTTTCTTAAAAAAAACAAATAGATGGATGCTTAAGTTGTGAAAGACAGTTAATTTAATAAACTATCTTATAACGAGACTTCATTTTAATCAAAAGCAGAAGGTAAAAAAAGATATTCATACATAACTAGAACAAAACTCAACTACACAAACACAAGTTCCAATTCATCATCCTGTAATTATGCGCCTTTTCTTTTGTGCTTAAGCGCAAAGGAAATCAATCGACAAAGAAACACGAAACATTAGTCTCAACCTCAACCAGTGCCGAGCAATCACACAGAGACAGCAGGAGAAAAAGAGTCAAGTCTATTAAGTCGCTCAAAGTAGCCAAGGCAGTCTTTTCTCCTTTATTTGTTACGCCTGCCAATAACAGTTGCGCCCTAACAGAAACAAATTACATGGACCCCTGGATTATTTAACAACAACTAATGGTTTTTGCAACGCCTTCATCGACTTTGGAATCATTTTTCATCGCGATGTTTCACTTCTGTCGTTAAAAGATGAAAAAGATGACATCGCCGGCTTTTAAAAAAGCCCTGCTGCAGTTTATCTTCCGAGAACCGATGTTAATGTCAGGGGTTTAAACGATGCGATTGTTAGTCGTATTATCTTATCGTGCCAAAATGTTCGTATCGTGAGCCATTCCCTTTTTTTTTTGTCTACCCATGAATTGAATTCTATCGAAAGCTGGTTGGAAATTTACACGCAATAAAAGAAGGTCTTGTTGACAGATTTTAGATTAATTTTTCATTTTTCAGAAGTTTTCTTGGAAAGTGAATAATGGCTTTATGTCGAAATATATGAATTTTGACATTTTGATGGCGGAGGAATTTGTATGCACAAAAAATGCATAATTTTCAACGCGAATGGTTATTTTTTTTTCTTTGACGAATGTCTGTTTTTTAAAAGAAATGAAATTTTAAATATTTTAATACATATTTTTATTAACCGTAATAATGTCGTATGCCATTAATTTGTTTTTGTTATGTGACCACATATGACACTAACAACAAATTTATACCATACAACAAATGTGTATTCTTCACGAAAAATTTAAATCACTAATTTCAAATACTTCATGAAGATTTGATTAACCATGTCAACAACAGATTCATAATTGCCTTTCTTGAAATTCTTTGAAATGTTCCCTTTGACAGTATATGGCGCTAACAACATATTTGTACCATACATCAAATGTGTATCATTCACAACAAATTTCAACTATTAATTTAAAAGAGTTTGGTGAACCACATCATGAACAGATTTAAAATTGACTTTTTGGTAGTTCTTTGAAAAAAACTATTTACTTTAATCGTGAGAAAAATCTGGAAAACACCCATTCACCAGCCTTATAAATGCGAAGAGCAGGAATGAATTCTACATTGCTGTTAAAACTAACATCACTGGTGTACTCGTCCGAAGCTCAGTCAACAAATTTGCAATTTCATCATTTGGTAAAGACGTGAATAAGCACTTATGATATTTGCAAAATAAGCTTCATTGGAGACATATGAAATTGCAAAATGCATAAATGAATATACATATTTGCATATGTTTATGACCATATGTCATATGCGTCGTATTTTTCATGATTATCAAGTGAAAATTAATCTTCTTATTTTCAATAATTTAAACTCTCAATTTTTTTTTATTTGACAACAGCAAAATATCTTATGTGTAACTATATATGTATGGTTTGATCATGATAAGCATCATTTCATTGAATTAATTATTAAATATTCAAATTTAAGTTTCCTGTTAAATTGAACTGAAATTAACTTTTCATTTGATTAATATTATGTTTTAAATTAGCGAAATAAAAAAATTATATCAACAACCCCGCAGAAATTCTATATTTGATAACAACCTCAAACTACGTTATACAAAATTTATAGACAAACATAAATAAATTTTTATGTATTATAAATCTGAAACGGCATTAAGGACACTAATAAATCTTTATTTATAATAAATCTTAAGTGACAATGACAATCTTAAATGACATTAAGGGACGTAGTTTCTCCATTTTTTTAAAAAGCATCAAATGCAAGACATGCAGTTATAAGAATACAATATTTAGCATTGTAAAGCAAAGTTTTCGTCGGCTGTATAATATTCTGACTTTTGAAAAAATCTCTGAATAATTATATATAATTTTCTTAAGAATTTAAAGAGCATAATTTTGCTTGCTCTATTTTAAGAAGTTAAGACACCAATAAAACTCTTTTGATGTTGCTACCGTGTTATTTTTATCTATCATCTAAACAAACTATGTGTAAGAAGGGAAAATAAACTTTAGAATTTTAGAGCAGAAAATATAAGTATCTCTAAAAGTTTTTAAAAACATTATAAATTGAGAAAAGAGAAAAAGTTTCACAAGTATGATTTTCTTTCGGGAATGTAAGGAATTTGTAAGAATAAAAAAAAATTTGGTGTATTTAATTAAAATAATTAATTAATTAATTAATTAATTAATTATATTATATTAATTAATTAAATTAATTTATTAAATTAATATTGTAAATAATTTGTATTTTTATGAAATGGTATACGAATGTCTAATCCCTTTAAATATTTTCGTGTTTATCGTTCTCAACAACGTATATAATCTTCAATGAGTGCAAAACTAAAAATTAAATCCCTTTTTAAAAGACTTTCAAAATAATTAATGTAATTTTTTTTTTAATTTGCGTTGTGCTATTTAAAAATGCTAAGCGAATAACGCAGAATTTTACATCGTTTACGAAATACCAACCACTCAAAAACAAAAGAACTGCACAACTTTTGAAAATAGTAATTATACCAACGCATACTAGTGGGCTCTGGCATAGAAAAAATAAACTACTAATTTTATTCATATTTGAAAACCAGAAGTATAAAATATAATGAGTGTAATATACATTACTTTCAAATTTAAGAGATATAGAATTTCTTCAAAATATAATATCTTAGTAAATCATAAAAGAAATTGTTTAAAGCTTGTTGTTAAGGCTAAGAAATTGTTTAAATAAGAAATGATTGAAAAAATTTCTAATCATATTAACAGAAATTCAAAAAATCTTAAATTATTCAAACAAAATGCTTTATGTATTGTAGCTTTTTTGCCACGGGAATAGTTGTGGCATCACGGTCTTTGGAGAGAAAAACGTATATTCTTTGACAAGTACGTAATAACAACATATCACTCAAATTTGACAGTAGACAAGCGGTGCTGTGGTAGTTATATTACATGCAATTAGTGTTTTGTACTAATGAGAACAATCTGTCAATCAAATCTGATAGCAGATATTCAGTGTCACGAATAATGAGGCCTCATGAAATTAGCTATTGTCTATACAACGTTGACAGGTCGAAACAATTGCAAATGGAATATGGACTACACCAAAAGTTGTTCCATCGTGATTGATGACAGAGAAGATGTCTACTCTAATGAGAAGTGAGGAAAACTGACCCCGCACACACTTCTTAGATTTTCTTAAGAGGAGGTTTTTGGAGAAGAAACAAGAAGTTTGCGATGAGTCGAAAAAGAGTGTTGTTTTTCTGTCGTGCTCTGAAGACACACACACACACACACGATAACTGAAGTTTTATGTCTTTTTTCAATGTGAGCCACTTATTTCGTGTATCACGCAGTGCGATAATTAAGAACTGCTCAGACCTGATGAAATAAATTCGTCGTAGACTCGAGAACTCAAAATCTCCGACCTTGGAATGAACTGCACTTGTGAATCAAATTATCTTTAATCTTCATTTTTTAAAAATAGTTATATTAAAGGAGTGAGTATATTTTTGGTGAATAGGACAGCTTCATTTTTATGAATATTAATTTTAATTTTCCATCTGATAAACTAAGTTTCAAAAGTGTAAGTATATTGCTGAATATTATTTGTGAGAAAGTGAATGTTAGACGATTGGGCTGCAATAGCAATGTCGTCAGCCTACAAGCTGATAGTGACAGCGTCTACGATTGAAATATCATGACTGAAAATGTTAAATAAAATTGGTCCAATGAGAGAACCTTGCAGTTCGCCTGCGCGCAGTCTAATAGTTGAGAGGAGTTTGTTTTTTACGTACTTAAATATCTCCTAGGGATGTAAGAATGAATGTAATCAATTAAATAAATCGGAAAATAATAAGTATAAACTTTGTGAATAAGACCATCGGTTCAGGCCCTATCACAAATTTTAGCAATATCTAGGAAGATGTCTCCACTAATTGATTTTTTGCTAAGACCTTCAGAGATGAGTTCTGTTAGTAGGAGGAACTCATGGTTAATGGTAAATCCAAATTAATGAAATAATCATGATGGAGTGTTTGTTAAGATGTGCTTCAATTTTTTTAAAGAATAATGAATTCAGTTAGTTTACTTAAAATGGAGGAAAAGAAAATTGATCTATAATTAGGAGGGTGTGTAGGATCTTTAACATGGAGAAGTGGGTAAAATAATTGTGGTTTCAGGAGATTTGGAAGAGTAAGTAATTTAAAAATAGTATCAATTAGCCAAGCAATTCGGTAAATTTTTAAGCAGTTCGTTAGTAATGTCATACACACCAGAGAGTATTTTTAATCTTGATTTTTGAAATATAATCATAAATATAGGAGATTCAGGCGTGGATGATATTATTTTGATTATTAATGATCGGAATTTTAGAGATAGTAGATTTAACTGTATTTCCATTGAGCCTATTTGTAAGATTGTTAATTTGGAATTGATTCCGGTGGCTATTTGCAAACAATTCCCACTTCTTATCATTATTAGCTGACAAAGAATTATAATCTCTAAGATTGCTGTTTTTATGGCGGCTGTTAATAAAAAATAGCTTCAATTAGCCAAGCAAGCCTCAATTGCATTCGATAAATTTTTAAAAATTTTGTTTGCAATGTTATCCACACCAGTGCTTTTCTTAATTTTAGACATATAATCTTAATTATAGGAGACTCTGGTGTGGGTTATCTTATTTTGATTAAGAATATTTCAAGCCAACGGCCGTACCATGCTGAATATACCGGTTCTCGTTAGATCACCGAAGTCAAGCATCATTGGGCGCGGTCAGTACTTGGGTGGGTGACCACCTGGGAACACTGCGTGCCGTTGGCAAATTTGGGACCTGAATGGCCGAGTGTCTAGCGCTCTGGCGCTCGGTGCCACAGGTTTCGGGTTCGAATCCCGGCGGTGCCATGGATGTTTGTAGTGGTTCGGAATCCACTTTAAGCCGTAGGACTAATCTCCTATGACTGTAAGAGCGTCACGGAGCAAAAGTCAGGCTTCTACCTACGGGTGCTCCATTACAACAGAAGCTGCTTCCTTCCCCTTCAATCATGAGTACATATGGGCTCGTGGGCTGGGCCAGCCAAGTGGGATAAGAAACAACAACAACAACAGAATATTTCAAAGTTTAGTAGATTTAACTGTATTTTCTGTGAGTCGGTTAGTAAGAGTGTTAATTTGGAATTGATCATGTTGGCTATTTGCAAAAATTTAACGTTTCTTATCATCATTAGTTACTAAAAAGTTAGAATCTTTAAGATTGCTAATTAAGAACTAACTATATTTTATTTGAAAGTTATAAATTTGTTGCAAATAATTACTAATAATCTTGCTTACTTTTTATTTTCTACCTTTTATTTTTTGAGACGCAGCATCTAATTTTTTTCATCTTTTCAGAAGTTTCAGAACTGTTTATGCTTTATGATATCAAAATTTTCCAGGATAACACCACGGATAGATTAATGCCAGAATAAGATTATATTTACACGCGATAATAATGCATATATAAACTTTTACATTTATTTACGTAATGTATTATTTTATTAGGTTAAATTGGTTAATTAAGTTATTGCTAAATATGAGATTAATTACACATTCAAATACATATCTCAAAGTCTTATTCAAATAAATTTTTACTTATTTCGAGACAAGCTAATTTAAATAAATAATTACTATTTAAATATTTATAAAAAGTGATTAGAAAAATTATAACGCCGAGTAACAAGAAACAACAAAAATGAATGGAAACGAGATAGAAATTTTGTTATGTTAAAATTTAATCAATAGCAAATATTTAATATTTAGTGAAATAATTGAAATATACTCTTTGTATATTACTGCTATTATTGATGATAATTGTTATTCATGGAATATTTCCACCCCAATAAAAACCTTAAAATATTTTTGTTCTCTTGAAATCACTTCATCTTAAAATTATTAATTTCTTATGTCTAAAACATTACAACGCTTATAAATACAAAATTAATTCAACGTTTCATAAAAGCTTTAAATATTCATTATAAATATTTATCTTTGAGTAAAATATATCATAAAAATAATTTTTCTGTGATAAAAAATAACTTTAACTGATTAAATTAGTCTATCATTATTTTATAACATATTTTTTTTTTTTAAATTTTAAACTTTTTTTGTCACTCCAAATAACTCTCT